>SJYC01013318.1:0-95641 GCA_006408675.1 Madoqua kirkii | reverse complement strand
TGTACACACTTTTCCAGCCCTAAGACGTGAGACTTGGTGATTTTGTGTAGTTAGATCCCCAGTATTAAGGATTTTGTTATGATCCTGAAAGACCCCAAGATAAAAAAACACAAACTATTGACTTCCCTGGTGGCTCAGAGGTTAAAGCGTCTGCTTCCGATGCAGGAGACCTGGGTTCGATCCCTGGGTCGGGAAGATCCCCTAGAGAAGGGAATAGTAACCCACTCCAGTATTCTTGCCTAGAGAATCCCATTGACAGAAAAGCCTGGTAGGCTACAGTCCACGGGGTCCCAAAGAGTCGGACACGACTGAGCGACTTCACTTCACTTCATTGGGAAAACCACGTCTATGGGACTTATATGCAAGTTTGTATACATGTATATACATACATGGGCCTCCCTGGTAGCTCAGCTGGTAAAGAATCTGCCTGCAATGCGGGAGACCTGGGTTCGATCCCTGGGTTGGAAAGATCCCCTGGAGGAGGACATAGTAACCCACTCTAGTATTCTTGCCTGGAGAATTGCCATGGACAGAGGAGGCTGGAGGGCTACAGTCCATAGGACTGCAAAGAGCACAACATGACTGAAGCAACTTAGCACGCACACATGCATATACATAAATATACAACTCAGTGGACGTGAGTTTGAGCAAACTCCAGGAGCTGATGAAGGACAGCAAGGCCTGGCGTGCTACAGTTCATGGGGTTGCAAAGAGTCAGACACAACTTAGTGACTGAACAGAAACACATATTTTTTAAAATTTCTACATCTATGAATAGAACACATATAAAATTGATTCATGTAGGTACAAAACTCAAATCACTCATCTCTATATACCCATGTGAGAGAAACAAATTATACATACATAGGTATTTCTTTAAATTTAAGAATAGTTCTATTTTGAACTATTTGGGGATATTTCAGTCATTTTTCTCTTTTAAATGTTTAAATTCCAGGAGGGTTTATTTTGTAAACAATTTTGCTCATTTGCAACTAAAAACCTACCAGTTTTAGTCACTACCTCTAGCTATCTATAAAAAAATGTGTATATAGATATCCCATGTCTCTTTTTAGCATCAGACACTATAATTATCAATGGGCACCATATAAACTTTTTGGCTTCTAAATTCAAAAATGTCTATAAGTAATAATCAAGTACTGGATAATTTCTACATAGATTTTATTCATGTGGTATGCTACAGATTCTTAATTTATCAAAATTCAGTTTATCTGTGTCAATTCATCTGTGGCTTTTTCCTTTTTATCTTTTTCCAAATTTCCTTTTTTCCCTTAAATTAAAAAAAAATCTAATTTTAAGCTCTCCTTCTTCTATCATAGATTCTTTTATTATTATTTTTGGCCTCACTGCATGCTGCTGCTGCTGCTGCTAAGTCGCTTCAGTCGTGTCCGACTCTGTGCGACCCCATAGACAGCACCACCAGGCTCCGCTGTCCCTGGGATTCTTGAGGCAAAAACACTGGAGTGGGTTGCCATTTCCTTCTCCAATGCATGAAAGTGAAAAGTGAAAGTGAAGTCATTGAGTTGTGTCCAACTCTCAGTGACCCCACGGACTGCAGCAAACCAGGCTCCTCCGTCCATGGGATTTTCCAGGCAGGAGTACTGGAGTGGGTGCCACTGCCTTCTCCCACTGCATAGCATGTGGAATCTTAGCTCTCCAACCAGGGACTGAAATGTTCCCTTGGCAGTGAAAGCTCCACGTTCTAACCACTAGACTGCTGGGGAATTCCCTCACAAATTCTTTTAAAGGTAAAATGTCTGTCTTTCTTGTAGGGAATTATACATACATGTCTTTCTTGTAAAGTATGACTTTGACCTCATTCTACAAGTTTGAGAAGTAGCATTTTTATTCACATTCATAATTTTCTAATATACCATTACAATCTCATCTTGGACTTAACATTAATTTTAAAATATTTAATTTTCCAGGTTTTTTTTTCTTTTCTTTTTTGTCTCATAAATTTCAGAATGAATACTAATAGAAAGGGTTACTAGATGGGTATGTAGAGATGGTTTTCTAATTTTAACTATATAAATGAGACTAAGTATCAGGAATTGAAGGCTTTCCAGGTGGCGCTAAGTGGTAAAGCACCCACCTGGCCAATGCAGGATACATAAAGAGACGTGGGTTCGATCCCTGGGTCAGGAAGATCCCCTGGAGGAGGGCACGGCAAGCCCCTCTAGTATTCTTGCCTGAAGAATCCCATGGACAGAGGAGCCTGGCAGGCTACAGTCTATAGAGCTGCAGAAAGTTGGACAGGACTGCAGTGACTACGCACACCTGTGTGTTATCAGAAACCGAGCTTCGAAGTGCAGGCTAAGTGGAGCCTAGTGGCCTGGGTTCCAGTCCAGTCCAGGACTTGTTTGGCAGTGACCTGGGACACTCTTTACATTTCTCTGTGCTTCTGTTTCCTAACTGGAAAATTAATGATCATGAAAGACCTGACCTCACAGGGTAATAAGCCTTTATATAGTGCTTTCACAATAATATACCATTAGAATGACATATTAGAAAAAAGTCTATGGCATTTGAGACATCTTAAATTATAAAACTGAGTGCCATCCATTTGTTTCCATGTATGAGCCCTCTTTACAGAAATCTTTCCGGATCTCCTCTCCCTGTGGTATCAGAGAGGGCCTGCAGTGTGTGTCATTCTGCTCTTGCTGTTCAATGTCTGACATCACTCCGAGTTGCTGACTGCCTCCTGCTTGATCTCACCATGGCCCTAAAGGTGCAGAGGAATTTAGATATCTGGCAAGAATGGAAAAGACTCTAGGAAGCATTTATTTAGCCTATCATTAAGGACACCAAATGTCCTAGTTCGCCCGGGACACCCTGCTTTATGTCTGTTGTCTTAAGTATAATTACTAATAGCATTCTTTTTGGCTCTTGAAGTAGCTCGGATTGGATGATAAATTTTATGGTGACCCTACCTACCACTCCCCTCTGAAAGGTTTTTATATAATCAACATTTTTACTAGAAAGTCTGCTTTGCTCTAGGCACCGTCCTAGCTGCTAGGAATGCCTGGTGGAGCAAGACCAACAGGTCCCTAATCTCCCAGAGCTCCCACTTTAGTGACTAGCCAGGCCACAGAGTTCCGGAACCCACAGGGATACTGCTGGCACCTGGCAGAGCACAGAGAACTGCTTCCATTGACCCTTTGCATTTTCAGCCCTTCCCACAGGGGAAGAGTAATTCTCAGGCTTTACCTTGCCTCGGCGCTCTGGGCCTCTCCCAAGGCTGAGTGACAAAAGCCTGTCTCCCACTCTGTCCTCTCCAACTCCGTCTTCTCTTCCCAAAGTGTGGTCTCTTGTGTTTTTATTTTCCCAGTAACCTCAACGGGAGCGACACCTGTGAGGTTCACTCCTGGGAATCAAAATTCTTTTGGCTTTTCCAAATGAAGCTTCTAAAAAATGTACTGTGTGCACAGGATGCACTGTGATGTAATGGCAGGAGACTTCGCTTCCTTCCGGTCCCTACTCTGCTCTGTGTGAATTAAAATATATACATTTCCCTATCTGAGATATAAAATGATGAGGTTGTGGCTTGATAATCTCTAAGTATTTTTTTATCTCTACAACTCTCTGGCTCTGGCCTTGTGTGATTAAATTTCATATTTGTGAGTGAATTATGGTGGAGGGTTTTGGCTTGGAAAGATAAATGGAGACATGAGTGGTGAGAAACCAGGAGGAGTCAGATCAGCCTTAGAAGAAAAAAATAACTAGAAAACTTTTCCCAGTAGTCATGTATGGATGTGAGAGTTGGACCATTAAGAAGGCTGAGTGCCAAAGAATTGATGCTTTTCATTTGTGGTGTTGGAGAAGACTCTTGAGAATCCCTTGGACTGCAAGGAGATCCAACCAGTCCATTCTAAAGGAAATCGACACTGAATATTCATTGGAGGACTGAGGCTGAAGCTCCAATATTTTGGCCACCTGATGCTAAGGGCTGACTCACTGGAAAAGACCCTGATGCTGGGAGAGATTGAGGGCAAGAGGGAGAAGGGAATGACAGAGGATGAGATGGTTGGATGGCATCACCAATGGAATGGACACGAGTGTGAGCAAGCTCTAGGAGATAGTGAAGGACAGGGAAGCCTGGTGTGTTGTGGTCCTTGGGGTCGCAAGGAGTCAAACATGACTCAGCGACTAAATAACGATGAACAAATGGTCCAACAGCTTTGTGCACACTGTACCGAAGGCTCACTCGCTTGGCTCATGTGTGTGTGAGCCTGAAGGAAAGGTGTTCATGCCTATTTGTGAGAAAGGGCCACAAGCCCATTTATGTTAGCATTTGGTTTCTTAAATGATTATTTATTATTTATTTGGCTGTGCTGAGTCTTCATTGCTATGAGGGTCTTTCTCCAGCTGCAGAGAGCAGGGGCTACTCTTGAGTTGCAGTGTGTGGGCTTCCCATTGCAGTGGCTGCTCTTGCTGTGGAGCATGGGCTCTAGGGTGTGTGGCCTTCAGCAGTCACGACATGCAGGCTCAGTAGTTGCACCTTCCAGGCTCTAGAGGCTCAGCAGTTGTTGCGCATGGGCTTAGTTGCCCTGTGGGCATGTGGAAATCTTCCCAGACCAGGGATCAGACCTGTGTCTCTGCACTGGCAGGTGGATTCTTTACCAGTGAGCCACTGGGATGCCCTGTTTTTGTTTTTGTTTTTTTTTATAATTAATTAATTTCTTCTCTTTTTGGTTGTGCTGGGTCTTCATTGCAGTGCACAGGCTTAGTTGCTCTGTAGCACGTGGAATCTTAGTTCTCCATGAGGGATCAAACCAGCATGCCCTGCACTGGAAGGCAGATTCTTAACCACTGGACCATCAGGGAAGATCTTATATTCATATTTGAATGTGTATGTGTGTGCATCCATCCCGAAATCAGCACCAGCTTCCTAACAAGAAACAGAAAAGGCTGGGACCGGCTAAGTCCCCCATGGTACATACCTGGCTCAGCCCCGAGCTCACAGAGACCGAGGGACCCTCCACAGGGTCATCTAAGGAGTCCAGAGAGGAACACACCCGCAGGAAGGCCAGGCCAAAGGGCTGATGACGTGTGAAGGGTTGGGAGCAGCTCAGGCGAAGTCGATCCCATGACTCACCTGAGGCTGGGGCCAGGAAATCAGCTGAAGGAGAAAACAAGAAAGAAATGAGGGAGAAATGAAATGCATGAATGGTTGGGAGAAAGGGAGAAAAGGTCAGTACTGAGGAAAGGAAAGAAAGGACTGGGACTACAGAGTGAATTCCACTCTAAGGGAGATTGGAGGCCTTTCCTTCCCCAGGCTCGGGCGCTCAGGGTCGGGCAGCACCACACAGGCCAGTCAGGGCCCTCTCAGACCCAGCGCCTTGCCTTCCCACCGTTGCTCCTCTGTCCTGGTGCCACGCTCTTCCCAGCACGACTATATCCTCGGTCCATACCTCTCCACAGACCTTACCGCTGTCTCGTTTTAACAGGGCGCATCCGGAGGGTTGGAGTCTGGGATGACCACTTGCCCAGTGGATCAGCTGAACCACATCCACCCTTCCTGGACCATGAGACCTCAACCTCCCTCAAGGCACTACCTGCTCTACATACTTGCTCACTGGCTCACAGACAGTACTCCCAACCCTTCTCATCTTCCATTCCAGATCTAAGAGTACCTCATCTCGTATCCCACCTCGTATACCAGGTCACTTCTCCTTCACAACATTACAAATGCCTCTAATTCAGACACAGATGAATGAGTCCTTCTAGACTGCAAGTCCCTGGAGGCCAGGAATCAGACCATGCATTTCTGTGCAGTGCCCAGTGAACACAGAGATGTGCAGTGAAGAGGACTCGGGAAACTGCACACAACATAACCACAACCATCACATAGCCTTCCTGCACTTACAGGAATATTTTTCCTACACTCACACACGTGTATTTGTTGTTGTCGTTTGGTCACTAAGTCGTGTCCGACTCTTTGGTGACCCCATGGACTACAGCCTGCTAGGCTTCTCTGTCCATGGGGCTTCCAAGGCAAGAAGAATACTAGAGTGGGTTGCCATTTCCTCCTCCAGGGGAATCTTCCCAACCCAGGGATCCAATCCGCATCTGCTGCTTGGCAGGTGGATTCTTTACCACTGAGCCACCGGGGAAACCCTATACACATTTATACAAACACTAATCACAAATGTGGGTTCTATATCTGGTGTCACTGAATCACATGTTATGTGTAAATATAAATCAGAGCTCATAAGTATCTCTATCAGGTATCAGGTATGATAGAGGTATCAGTCCTTCTATCAGGTGTTGTCATCACAGAGAACTCACACACAAGCACACAACACAGTGGTTCACTCATTACCCTATCCCCCACAGATGTAAGTGAGCCCCTGCTTAGGCTCCCGCCCATAGTACACACCTTCCAGCTGGTACAGCCCTCTAGAGTCCAGCGTCTCTCTTTTTCATTACCACTGTCTCTCTGTCTCTCATTTCTGCTTTTGCCCTCCTCACCATCTTTTTTTTTTAATATTTATTTATTTGGCTCACAGAATCTTTTAGTTAAAACATGGATCTAGTTCCCTGACTAGGGAATCGAACCTAGGCTTCCTGCATTGGGAGCACCAGACCACCAGGGAACTCCCTCTCCTTACCATCTTTAAACATGCGGACCCCTGAGCGTTTTTTCCCTGCTTTGAATCAGCCAGGGACATCAGCATGGTTGCAGGGAGCAGGGTGACGAAAGGTCTATCCAGGGACCAGGAGGAACGACCCACGTCAATTTGCAGGAAAGCACAACCACAGTTACCTGGGGACAGAAAGTTGCAACAAAGTGAAGGTGGGATGATGGGTTCCCCTGACTGCCCACAAGGGGATCGGTGGGCAGAGGACATTCCTCCATTCTAGAGCTCAGGGGAGGCCCAGAGAGATCAAGCAACACAGTGAGCCAGTAACTGAAGTGGGAGGGACCTCAGGCCACTAAATGAAGGCTCACCATGTTCCTCCCAGCCAGAAACTTTCTCCTGACCCAAGAGACTCACAGTTTCCCCGTCCTCTGGCTCTGGGGGGCAGTGCTAAACACTGTCTCTCTCTGAAATCCTTGCTAGGGAGCCTGACGTCTCTCTCTGTCCTGACAGAGCTGAGACAGACGGTCTTTGTCAATTCTCTATTTCTGGAGAATTCTAAGACCAACCTTCTCAACCCAAAACTCCTGTGGAGCCTTCCTGCATGAACCTGCACACTTCATCCCCAAGCATCCTCCTGACACTGATATTTATTTTTAATTGTATTTTTAGTTTTCCGTTTTTAATTTTCTGATGGCACTGCACAGCACATGAGATTTTAGTTCCCCTACCAGGGATAAAACCCACGCCTCCTGCAGTGGAAGTGCGAAGCACAGAATCTTAACCACTGGACCATCAGGGAAGTCCATATATATATAGATATATACATTTTTTTAAATTTTAAATTAAATTTTACCTTTTTCCTGGCCGTGCTGTTCGGCTTGTAGGATCTTAGTTCCGCGACCAGGGATCAAAGCTCTTTGCGGTGGAAGTACAGCCTTCACCACTGGACCACCACTATATACCACTAATATTTAGAGGCATATACAAATTCTGTCTGTTGGCACTTAGGTTTGATAATGTCCTAAGGCTTCACTGAGACCTCTCGGATCAAAGCAAGGCAGATATGCTGTGTAACTAGGGAATGGCATTCACAGGGTTCAGCAATATCAAATGCCTGCCCCAGAGGCAAGGGCCATATATCCCCTTCACGCCAGGAAGGGCTTGCTCCAGGAAGGCTGTTCAGTGAGACCACATTCGAACACACTGCTGCAGCCCTGGGAGGGAATGGTACTCCTGTGCTCCCCACAGAGGTTCCCAGGCCTTGGAGAACTCACTCACCCACATCAATGTAGCCAATGGGCACTGCCCTCTCCAGCTGCAGCTCCACTTTCAGCTGCCCGCTCTTGTCCTGAGGACAGCTGAGCCACGGTCCTCTCTGACTGTCTGGGTTCAGCAAATTCTCCACTGGATATCTGGGATCCTAAGTCAGAGAGAGGAGGAGAAAACGAGGAACCTCATCAAGGGAAAAAAGGATGTCCATGAATGAGGGATCTCTACACTCTTAAACCTTTCCAGGATCCTAATGGAAAAGGCTTAAGACAGGAATCCATCTCTCAAGTACCAAGGGATTTACAGACATCGCTTATCTCTTCTTTGGTTTCCACTACCTCATTTAATTCTCCTCATAATAACTTTAGGTGGTTACTATCATTGCTTCTTAGTTAAAAGATGAACAAACGGACGCATAAGTTCAGAAACTTACCCAAGGCTACAAGACCAAATAACCAACCAAAGTTGGAACTCCTAGGTGTCTGAATTCAGAATTCTTAACCACCACATAACACTACAGTCTTTCCTAGGCATCCACAGGAGATTGGTTCCAGAACTCCCCTGTATACAAAAATCGGTGGATGCTCAAGTCTCTTATATAAAATGGATATGTATGTATATCTTTCCATGTACTTTACTCATCTCTAGATTACTTATAATACCTAATACAATGTAAATGCTATGTGAATAGTTATAAATACAATATAAACACTATGTAAATAGTTGCCAATATGTGGTAAATTCATGTTTTGCTTTCTGGAACTTTCTGGAATATTTTTTCCCCTGTATATTTTTGATCTGTGGTTGACTGAATCTGGGGATGTGGAACCATCCATATGGAGGGATGACCATTTCATTTCATTTATAAGGCGCTTTCACAGACATGTATCTTCAAAGTAACCCTATGAGATAAGAAACACAAAGATTTTTACTCTAAGTTTACAACTGATGGTTAGAGATAATTTGTTCAAAGACAACAATATTAAAACTGAGATTAAAATTTTCAGTTCTGACCCAAGTCAGGTGTTTTTTGGTGGAAAGGCCTTGAGCAAACTACTTTTTTTCCCTGGATCTAAATTTCTTCCTAAGTTAAGGAGGGGGAGACTAGACTCATGGTTTGCAATCTTAATTTTTTGTTTTAGCAATAAAACCCTTACTTTTAACTGAAATTTTACACAAATTATTTTTTCAATAATAAATATTTTCAAAAATATTTTGATACTAATTATCAATATTACTTATCATTATCAAATAATTTTTAAATTTTTCAAAAATAAAAGTAGAGCTATGATTAAGGCACTGGTTGAGGAGCCCAGAGACATACGTGTGGCTCTTCCCTTCAACTTCCAGAAGAGAGTTTCTAGGAGTAAAGCTTGAAAATCACAATATTAGAAGAGAGCTAATGTCCTCTAGCATTTCATAAGGCTGAGTCCATGAAGAAAACCATTTAGGCTGACCATGTGGGTAAGAAAGATAACGGTAATTTTTATTTTATTTCACTTTGAAGTTGACATAGTAGTTCTTAAGGATTCTCTAAGGGGCTTTCTGAAATGTGGGGATATTTTTGACTGTCATAGTGACTAGGAAGCGTTGTTGCCACTACAGTCTGGAGGCCATGGATACTAAACATCTTACAAGGCAGAGGATACTGCTATAAAAACAAAGACTTCTCCTACGCAAAACACCAATGGCACCCCTTGAGAAAGACGGGAGTAACATAAAGGGAAGCATGGGGAGGAAAGGGAAATGGATAGAGAGATGACAGTGGAGGACAGGGCCCAGCATCTAGCACTAACTGGGATAACTGCGAGTTCCTGGAAGTGGATTCATAGGAGGGATGCTGAGATCCCCTTGATGGCAGTGGTGTTATCCTTACAGGTCAGGGATGACCTTGAGTGCCCTCGCCTGATCTCAACGACAGTGTGACTAAATTGCCCTTCTGGGGACCCTGGGATAGGCTCTGGGCCTATAGCTTTGCCAGCTGCCTCCAGAGAAGGGTGGACTCCCGAGGCTGCTTCCTTCTTTACCTCTGAGGCCTGCTTTTCTGTATCCTGCATTGCTCTGAAAGCAACCTGAAAGCAAGAGCTGCATGTCCTGCCTTTGACTCTGAACTCCTAAAGAAGGGACAATGGCTCTTCTGTTGAACTGGGAGTTTCCTACAAGTAGAGCTAAGTCTCCTTTTTTTTCTTTCACTGTTTTCAGTCACCAAGAAAAAAACCATGCCTGCTAATTAACATACCTGAGAGGAAAATGACACCACGTGGCTAATCCTCACTGGAGCCATGGTGGGCCCAGCAGCTGTCCTAAGCATAAGGCAAAATGCTTTCTCCTGAGATTTCCTCTTCACTGCTTTGGTGCCTATATTTTGGTCCCATCAGCTTCCAGAAGAGAAGAAACTGTCATGTTACTTCTGAAGAAGAGAACAAAAGGAAAATAAACAAGCCTAGAATGTTTTTCTGGTAACAGGAGTTATTTCATCAGTACATCAGTCACTATTTCTGATGACCATGATGGGGTTGGTGGGGTGGTGATCAGGCAGCAGATCTAGAGTCGATGATGAAATTCCAACAAAAGTAAAATAACTGGAATGCAGTAGAGCAGCAAGTACAAAACATATATATATTATGAACAGAATTATCATACTATATATTATATATATATATATATATATATAAACATGTAGATGTTAGATTTATATGAAGCTGAACCCTCAAGGCATGAACTGTGCCTTAAATTATCCATCTTTACAACCCTAGATTCTACCTAGCACATAGTAAAGAGGTACAACAAGCATTCAGCTAAATAAGGGATACAAAATTGTTTTATTCCTTCCCATAAAACGAATCTTCCTAGATTAAGTTACTTCTCTACTAGGATCTTCAAGGGATTGCTGACATATGCAAATCCCTTGCTTTATGGTAGGACTAAATAAACTTTAATTCAGTTTGACTCCTCAAAGCATCTACAACACAGATCTGTCCATTTCCTGGTTTATCTCCTACTATGCCTTTCAGCAGGGGATGTTTTACCATAATTACTTAATTTATTTAATCTTAAAAGTTCATGTGGGAATTTGTATTTTGTCTTTTGCTAAACTTTTTATGGAAAAATTTAAATATATGTACACACACACACATATATTAGTATAATGAACTCTCGTGCATCACCTAGCTTCAACAATTCCTTGGGCAGAGAGAGGTGTTTTAAAGTTGTCGGAATGTCTTTAGATGGGATCTCTCTTCAAATATTTACCTGCCCTTTCACTCACATTTCTTCACTCATATGGTCCCTGAAATGAGTCCACGACCTCGATATAGTCATGTCATAGTCATAATGGTCTTGTGTCCTTCCCACCAAGAAACCTTTTTCCCACCTCTGAGACTTTGTTCATGCCACTGTCTCTGCTTGGAATGCTCTTTCCTTCTTTTTCTGACAAATCTAATGCATATTTGATGGCCAAATGTTACCTCCACTCTGCTCAGCACTCAAAGTGATAGCTCCTTCCTCTCAATTCTCTATTACAATGATCTGCATATGTCTGTTGTCCCTTGACCAAATGTGAGCTCTTGGAAGACAGGCTTCATGTTTGATTTATTTCTGTATCCTCATTCAGAGGGAGAAACACAGTTTCAGATTAACCAGTGTCCGCTGAATGAATGACCATAAAAATTAGGCTCCAAATGGTCAGCCATCATGGAATGCTCAGAGTGAGTAGCTGCTGTGACAGCAGTAACCAAAGTCTAATGAATACCATTCTAAAGGGCATGTGTTACATTCAAGATGGTACCAAGGCTTCAAAAAAAGAAGAGGTCAGGGTGAGCCCTGAGTCACCTCCTAGGCCTTTAGATTAACTAAAGCTGATTATTCTCATTATAGGAACTCACTGAACATTCAACATTTTTCTTACTTTCTGCTAGATACTGGAGACAGAAAAATAAATAACATAGATAAGATCTCTGTTTTGGAGAGACTTCCTGTATACACCTGTGATTTGATGGAAAAACTCCATCTCTCATAACTAATATACACATCTGACTAAACCAGTCCCAACACTACACTCCAGGCTTGGGGACCCTGAAGCTGTCAATCTTAGATATTTTATTTAGCTAATATTTTGAGGAGGGGGTTGTCTAGCAGGTATCAGACACTGGATTAGGTTACACAGTGGTGAATAAGACATATACAGTATTTTTTACGAAGATCACTCTCTATCAAATTGCTTGTTCTCACGGGATTAAGTGCTTTCTGACTTCACCGCCCTTGCATACGCTATTGTTGTTTTTTGGCACCAGCTTATTTATCCTGTGTGTACCTGCACTGAGCAGTGAGCTCTTTGAGGATATGGATTTTTGTCATGCTCATCATCTTCCACACTTCAGAGAGATGCTGGAACACAGTAGGCATAAATAAATAGGCACTGAAAAGAATACTTCTTAGGTCAATATAATTCAATCAAAATTGCGCAGAAGTTTCTAGTAAACACAACAAACTCATCAACCAATAATAGGCCACAAACTGCTATTGTTTTTAAATTTTAAATACTACAAATCGGCAAGAAAAGGGCAAGCAGTCCAATATAAAACTGGGGAGACAATATAAACATACAATTCACATTAAGATAAAATCTGAATGATCAATACCCCATATAAAAAAGTGTTCAGCCTCACTGATAATAAGGAAAGTGCAAATACCTGTTTCTCTAAGACTGAAAAAAATAGAAAAGTGTACAATATGAAGGAGTGGCAATAATATGGGTAAATGGGCTCTCTCATAAATACTTCCAGCACATCTTAATTCTGACTAGCTACATTTCAAGAATAGCCACCTGTCCTGGTTTACTTAAACAGTGCAGCTCTAGCTCCTGTGCATAAAAGGATACATGTAATGTTTCTAATAGCAAAAAGCATAAAACTCTAATTCCACTAGTTGAGGAATGGATGAATGAAATGTTCTATATCATATGGAATACTATATAACAGTTAAAAGGAATAAATTAGACATAAATATATGTAAACATGGATAGACTGCCTCCCACCAAAACAGAGCGAAAGAATAAGTTATTAAAAAATAACTATACATAGAAAAATAGCATTTAGGTTCTTTACAAAAGGAAATGAAACAATACTTGTACTGCCCACTGAATACACACTATTTTTTTTTTTTTTCAACTGACTGGGAGAATACACAACTAATTATAGGACTTGCTTCTAGGGAGCATGAAAGGGTAATGAATCTGATAGTAAAGGACACAGATAAATTCCACTTCTGTTTCATATCATCTTTCTTAAAAAATGAGTATGCAAATAGATTATGATGTCAATATTCTTTGTACCCAGTTTCACATAATAAATATAATTCCCATTTTAAATAAATGTAGATGGTCCCAAATGAAGTTGACGGGTCAGTCTAATGTGAGCCCACAAGACATCCTAGCTCTATCTATGCTGTAGATTCTGCCGGGACTTCCCGGGGGCGGGGTGAAGTGTAAGCGGGGACCAAAGACTTGCGAGGTGTAGGGTTCAGATGTACAATGTACAAAAAAAACCCAGGGTGCTGGAAATGAGATAGGAAAATTGTAAGCTGGGGTGCAACATAGTGAATAGGATGTACAGGGCGGGAGTAAGGGTAGAAGCTGGGGACGCAGTGTGTGGGCACAGTAAAAAATTCGAAGATGTGCGAAGTGGATCCGAAGGCGTGAGAGCCGAAGAAGCAGTTTGGGGGCCGTGGAAGTCCCGCAAGACTCTTCAGCTCTGATTCCTGAGCCTAAGCCGCTACTTCACCGCTTCTCGGAATGCGCTGTTCTGTCCACTTCCTTTATAGCCACCCTTCCTCCGTTTTGTCCTTTCTCCTCCCCATCGAAAACCCGAATGACCCTCACCCGGGATAACGGACCTCGAAGTGCCACCGCTGCCTTAGATCTTGGACCAAAAAAAAAAAAAAACAAACCCAAAAACGTTCTCCCGCCAATTTTGCCCTCTAACCTCCGCCTTCTGACCCGAAGCACCACTCTTCCGCCTCCCGAAGGCCGGAAACAGGTTCTGGGGCCTCAAAAAGCCGCTGTTCCCGGAAAATGACTCCCACCAAGGTAAGAAGACATGTGCTTAGACAGGAAAATACTTTCGGGTGGTTTATGTATATTTCACGCGTTGCAAATTCCCCCGAAGAGAGCGGAATTTAAACTTCCGGGTCAGTTTCTAGGCATTCTGGGAAATGTAGTCCTTAGTAGTCTACACGCTTGACACGAGTTGCCCATTGAGGGAGCGTCGCAAAGTAGACAGCCTAGGGGCTCTTGTCTTTGGTTCTATACAGGGGAGAATTGGTGACATATTTGCACTGAAAATAATACAAGGCTAATTTCTCATTTCCCAAGATCCCTCCACCGCCGCCGAAGCTTAGAAGTACCCGGAATCCACCCCTCCTTAACCTTTAAGTGGGTAGCAGGCAGACGGTCTCTTAGTTGCCTTCGGGTCTCTGGCATGTCTTGGTGCCCCGCCCCCTCCGCCGAAGCGTGTACAGCCGATTTGCTAGAAGCAGTTGAGCGGCGGAAGCAGCTGGCTCGCGCGGGGCCTGCGGGGAGGGGGGAGAGCTGTGAAGATGGCGGCAGTGGTGGAGGTGGAGGTTGGAGCTGGTGCTGCCGGAGAACGGGAGCTGGATGAGGTGAGAAGAGTTGAGAGTTGAGAAGACTCAACCTGAAACCGAAGGGAAGGGAGGGGAGGTATCGGGAGTAGGGGTCTCAGGAGAGACGAGGTCTTTAGAGGGAAGGAGCCAACTAGGGAGCGGGTGCGCGGAGAGGGAAATCTGAGGTATCCAGGACTCGGGGACTCGGAGGCAGTCATGGGGTAGAAGACTTGCAGCAACCTCAAGGGTGGAGGTGGAGGACAGAGAGAGAAGCCAGAGGGAGGCGGGTGTTAAGATTTAGGATTATTAGCTGAGGGTCCTGGGGAGGACTAAAGGGCTGCCGGGTGGTTTGAGTTAGAGGGGCATAGACTTCTGTGAGGGAAAGCCGGGTTTTCACTGAGGGAAAGGAAAGGACTGTCTGGGTTTGGAGTCGGGGCGGGGGACAGTGTTTATCTACTAGTGTTACCGGTTTGAGTTATTTTTTATGTAAGAGCGCTTTAAGTTCTAGAACTTTGTACATAATGTGGGCTCGCTAGAGTTTTGGTCAACGAATGATAGAACGAATGGGTGAATGAACAATTGTATAGCGAAATTTATCCATTCACTCACTGCAACGTTAAGTATCACCTTTGAGCGAAGCTCAGGGGTAGGTACTAGGGACCTTCCCATAGAAGAACCCCAGATATGGTGGTGAGAGACGCACAAGAAGTCTTTTCATCGGCGGTATAACGGTGGCCCTGAGAAGAGGGGGTCAGTTCAGTTTGGGGTAGGGAAGGCTTCTCAGAGGAGTCGAGTCTTAACGAGTCAGCGATTCTCTCTCTCTCCCCCTTTCCCTCTTTCCTATTAGACTTACGAGTTTTTTGAGAGTGAGCTGTTGAGGGTGTATGTCTCTTTTACCTACGTAACAGGCATGTAACAACGGGTGTATTCAGTGACCAGTGGTCCTTGAAGGAAATCACTAGGAGGAAGGAGACATTGAGTTTGAAGGGAATGAAGGGACAGCGCTGAGAAGCAGAGAGAGAAGGTGAGAAAGGAAAGGGAAAAGATTCCGAGGCCAAAGGTACATTCATGGCTAGGGGTGCCTGTGGTCTTGCCCATGACAGCATATGGACAGCAGGAAAGAATAGGAGAAAGGGGTTTGATTGTCAGGGGTGGAACCAGTGGGATGTCTGAGGGATCAGTTTCTCAGAGGCCTTGGCTGGGTGGGAGTGTGGGGTGGGGGTTGGGGATGAGGCCCAGAGAAAGGGAGTAGAAGTAGACTTGAGAAGCAAAGCCTGTTGTTTGGTGGTGGGATGACTTGGAGGTTTTGGTTTACCTGGTTGGGAACATTAAGGTGGGGAGAGGAGACTGAGAAACTGACAAGTGGTCAGAGCAGGGAGAGATTTTTAAAGAACCATTTTAGACCCTTATCTTTCAGTCACTAAAGACTAGGAGTGTTTGGATACCACTTGGTTGGTGAAGTGGGTTAGTTGTGGAAATGACTTCCAAGCCCCTTTCAGCTTTAAGTTTCTGTGATTATGGTTGGCTGTAGTTGAGTGAGATATATTTGAAAGTGCTTTATAAAAGTAAATAATGTGTTTAGGTTATTATACATACTTTGTATAATAGCATGGGAGGAGGGGTTGCCTGGGGAGCTGATTCAGTTACATACACCAGGGTTCATTGAGATAAAGAGCAAACGTTTTGGCAAAGGAGAAAAGAAAGTTTTGAAGTTAGATATTTTTGATTTTTGCTTATCTTCCTTACTGTTTTAAAAACCTAAGCGCTTCTAGTGTCATAATTATACTTCCAGAGTGTCATGCCTTGAAGTCAACTTTATATGAAGCACTAGCATTCATCTCAGAAACTTCTGTTCCTTGTTTCATTTACTAAGAAATAATACAATCTGCTGTCTGGAAATTCTGTGTGGACTGGTTCTGTCCTTTTCCTTGTGTGTTTAAGAAAGTAACTCTGAGAAGCAGGAACAGTTTTCCCATCAAGCTCAAATAAAGATGGGGAGAAGCAGGGGTATGGTCTGGTTGACCTTAGTTTGTGAGTGAGTTTATACTAATGCTTCCCCAGCTGTTTGTTTGTTTGTTTGTTTTTTAAGCATCCTTAACTAGTGAAACAGAAAGTGAAATCCATCCTTTAATTTGTAATTATGGGAGTCTTCCATGTATTACGCACTGGGAATTCAAAGATGAGTAAGACAGGATCTTTACCAATTTATAATGTAGAGAAAAGACAAGCAAATGGCCTGCTGCAATACTAGATACTTTTTATAATGGAAGGGTGTAACATTCAGTGGGGTGCTAGAGACAAGCACTCAAATCTGAGAGTCACTGAAGTCTTTATGATGGAGATGGGTTGGAGCTGAAAAATGAAAAGTTAGGTTTACAGAGAAGCATGTGGTATCAGAGTTGCTCTCCTTTAACACTTTCTACTTGGTAGAGAGACTGAAGCTCAGATTATAAAAAAGTAATGGATGATTAGCTAAGATGCCACCTCTTTGGAAAGACTGCATGCTCTGATTTCTTAGGATATTGGATCTGTTTTCCAGTATCAGATGTCCTTAGCATAAGTAGTCTGGAATAGCAGCCATCAGTTTATTCATATTCTTTTCCTTTCCTGTTTTTCTTTTTTCATTATTACTTTCTATAGCAGTTAAGGTAGTTTAGGTTTCCTTACTGCTTCTCCTAAATAGAAAAGAGGGCTTAGGAAAAGAGCTACTAGTAGAAAAGACCAATATTTATTGAGCCCTTATCATAAACCATCTCCTGTTTAAAGCCTGCATTATCTAACTTATTATTAATAGCAGCCCTGTGAATTAGTTGCTGTTTATTGCATTTTGTAAATGAGGAGACTGAGTCAAGAGAGGCTAAGTGGCATTCCCAGGATTCCAACAGTTCATGATGGGGAAATACAGATTCCAGCTGGGGTCTGCCTCTGCTGTGCAGAACTAAGTTTTACACCACCGTGCTATGCTGAGCACCTAGGTTCCATTCTCAAGCCAGGCGTATCTTGCCAAAGTAAACTACCCCTTTCTTAATGTACAAAGGACCCAGCACAAATATGTGAAGCAGCATTTCATTCCTGAGAGGTTCAGAGTGGGGGTTAACTAAAAGAATATTGGTTTTTCTATACAGATTCTTTAGTTTACCAATAACATGATTCTGCTGAGCCCCTCCCTGCTCATGGGGAGAGAGTAGCCCAGTGGCAGTTAGGGAGATGAGCTATGGGTCTAGCCAGCTCAGGCTAGGTATTAAGCAGGCTATGATGACTGGCTAAGTTCTTTCACTTGCTAAATACCATAGGGTGCTTGAGAGTGTTGGGGAGGATAAAGCATGGGTACCAGCTTGGAGGCCCGGAAGCTGACTTACTCCTGGAGCCTGTGAGTTCCTTCGTGAAGGGGTAGCGGGTCAGTTATTAGAGGAATTGGAGGCACCATCTTGGCATGGAGACTTGGCTTGGGACCTAAGCTAAAAAAGCACTTCTACATCCTATTGGGGCCAGCCTGTCTGCCTGGATAGTTCCTGTGAATTCTGGATGTGTCTGCTCCCGGTAGTTGTTCATCTGCCAAAATGATGTGATATCATGCAGATCAGTGAGTAGCTTCCAGCTCAAGTTCAAAGCAGCCTACAGCTAACTTATTGTTGCCTTTAGTGCGTCATTTACCTCTTCTGGGCCCTGATTTATTCTTGTTAAAGAAAAGATTGGATTAGATTGGTGGTTTTTAAACCTTAGTTATGAAACCCTTTATTTAAAAAAAAAATTCTCACTTTGAAGACTCATAGTCCTTGAAGGGACTCAGAACCCTTTGAGTGTCTTAAACCACACCTTAAAAGCCAAGGAGCTTTCTCTTACTGTCCACTGATTAGATGACCCTATTTTATGTTCCTTCAGCCTCCCTGTACCTCCTCTAGCCCACCTCTACCAAGCATTATTTTAACTGTCTGTGTCTTCCCCGCCAGATTGTTGGCTGCCCAAGAGCAGAGTCCAGGTCCATCTTGCTCATGGTCACAGTCCCTTCACTCGGTGTGGGGCTTGGCATAAAGCAGGCACCAAACAGTGTTCAACAATTATTATTTTTGAATAGTGGTAATACACTCCTCTCCTTAGTCATATGTGCTTTTCTTTAAATTGAATGTTTACAGCATCCCTGTGAGAGTTGAACTGTTGAACTAAATCGTAACTAAAGCTCTAACATCCTGTGTACCATGTTTCTGATTCTTACCAGGTCTTTGTGCTGTCCTGTCTGCCTGGAGTACCTTCCCTTTCTCCCTGTGTCTTTCCAAATTCTATGTGTATTTAAGGTCCAAGCCCAAGGCGCTCTTGTCTTGTAGAACTAGTCTGATCTACACTTAACACTCTGTTTCCTTGTCTTTCATGGCTTTTCTCTGTGTTCATTTATCAATTCATCAAACTTTTTGATTATTGTTCCAGGTACTGTGCTATGCTTGATCATATCATGATGGATAATGTGTGATAACTGCCTTCAAGAGGTCACAGACTAGCCTAGGTGGAGAGTGATAAATACAAATTTGTGTCTCAGGTGCTGTGTCAGTGGAGTAGGTGCCATACATACATCAAGGAGGAAGTGGAAGTCTATATCATATCTTCTTTTCTCAGGTTGCTGCTAAGCGCATCAGTCATGTCCGACTCTGTGTGACCTCATAGTCAGCAGCCCACCAGGCTCCCCCGTCCCTGGGATTCTCCAGGCAAGAACACTGGAGTGGGTGGCCATTTCCTTCTCCAGTGCATGAAAGTGAAAAGTGAAAGTGAAGTCACTCAGTCATGTCTGACTCTTCATGACCCCATGGACTGTAGCCCACTAGGCTCCATCCATGGGATTTTCCAGGCAAGAGTACTGGAGTGGGGTGCCATTGCCTTCTCAGGCAGACTGTAGATATTCCCATCTGTTGCTTTTTGCAAGTAGTAATCTTGGACTGTTTGTTTTGTTTTTTGTTTTCCCTCCCATGGGTTTCTCCTTGTAGACATTTGATAAATGCTCCTTGTTTCTGAGGATTTTCTTCTCTAGGGAAAGTCAAGAGCTTGTTGAAGGATTGAGGCATATGTGACTGAAGTTTAATCTTGGCTATCTGACCGTGTATCTTTGGATTTTTTTAAAAGACTTTTTGAAGACTAGTCATTTTAAAATGAGTAGTAGCATAATTTAGTGTGGAAAAAAAAAACAACAACTGGAAACGATAGACCTAGGTTTCAGACTAGGAATAGCAGATTTTGTTTTATCACAGAGATAGCCAAATGATAATAGATGCTTGTAAGACTGTGTTCAGAAGGATTCTAAGGCCAGGGCTCAGCGGGAGAGTGCTGAAGGCAAAATGATACAGTACTTACTATGTGCCAGTTCCTGTGCCAAGTGTTTTCTATGCATTGTCTAATTTCATACCACAACTTTACAAGATAGTTATTATTATGGCTATATCCATTCTACACATGTGGAAACTGAGGCACAGATTTAAGTAACTTGCCTAATTTGGTCAGATGGTAAGTGACAGAGGTAAGGTTCAAATCCAAGATGACTCCAGCATCTGTGCTCTTAACCACTGTGGGCAGTATGAGTACTGTAACTTCCCATGCTGTCCTGTGCTAGACATTTCTACTGTGTAAGTGTGGGACTTCATTTACAGAAGTGATTTGACTGGGATCACACTCTTTGAGACTGAGTTCTCTTTGTTGCTCAGTTGTGTCCAACTCTGTGATTCCATGGTCTGCAGCACTCTAGGCTTCCCCCGTTCTTCACCATCTCCTGGAGTTTGCTCAGACTCATCTCCATTGAGTTGGTGATACCATCCAACCATCTCCTCTTCTGTTGTCTGCTTCTCCTCCTGCCTTCAGTCTTTCCCAGCATTAGAGTCTTTTCCAGTGAATCAGCTCTTGGCATCAGGTGGCTAAAGCATCAGTCCTTGCAGTGTATATTCAGAGTTGATTTCCTTTAGGATTGACTGGTTTGATCTCCTTGCCATATAAGAGACTCAAGAGTCTTCTCCAGCACCACAGTTTGAAAGCATCAATTCTTTGGTGGCCAGCCTTCCTTAATGGTCTGACTTTCACATCCATACATGACTAATGGAAAAACCATAGCTTTGACTATATGGACCTTTGTTGGCAAAGTGATACTGTCTAGCTTTGTCATAGCTTTTCTTCCAAAGAGCAAGCATCCTTTGATTTCATGGCTGCAGTCATCATCTGCAGTGATTTTTGAAGCCCAAGAAAATAAAGTCTGTTGCTGTTTTCCTATCCATCCTTATATCCTTGGTGCCTGGCACAGAATATGACTCAATAGATGTTTGAAGATAAGAGCTCATGAGCAATTCCACACCTTAATTCTTCATCTTTGAAATGATATGTTTGGACCACATGACTTCTAGAGGTCTCTTGCAGCTTTGAAAGTCGGATCTCTGTATTTTACTTTGCTTGTGAGTCCTGTAATTCCAATGGCTGCAGTCATCATCTGCAGTGATTTTTGAAGCCCAAGAAAATAAAGTCTGTTGCTGTTTTCCTATCCATCCTTATATCCTTGGTGCCTGGCACAGAATATGACTCAATAGATGTTTGAAGATAAGAGCTCATGAGCAATTCCACACCTTAATTCTTCATCTTTGAAATGATATGTTTGGACCACATGACTTCTAGAGGTCTCTTGCAGCTTTGAAAGTCGGATCTCTGTATTTTACTTTGCTTGTGAGTCCTGTAATTCCTGTTGAGTACTCGGTAAATGGTAGAGAATGACCAAATGAAGGTATAATTATTATTAATAATCTGTGCTAATAATCTTAGGATAAGAGTAGAAAAAATGGTGATAGGAAAGTTTTAGACAAAAAGGCCTACATATAACCTCCAGTACTGTAACCTTTGACTTTCTTGCAGTCAGAGTCTCATACTCTGGCAGACACTCTATCTATATGTCTACAGACAGTTTTTCCCATTTGATTTCCCATTACAAACCTCCCACCGCCCCCCACCCCCAGCTCATTCTTTCTTTTTGCAGTTAACCTGTTACTTAATAACTCATCTACTTCCAGAGGAATTTAAAGTGTCCTCTGGTCAATAAAGAGCTTCCCAGGCAGTACGATGGTAAAGAATCTGCCTGCTCGTGAGGGAAATGCGGAAGAGGCAGGAGATACGGATTCAATCCCTGGGTCTGGAAGATCCCCTGGAGCAGGAAATGGCAGCCCACTCCAGTAGTCTTGCCTGGAAAATTCCATGGACAGAGGAGCCTGGCGGGCCCATGGGTCACAAATAATCGGGCACAGTGAGCACATACACATGCTGGTCAATAAGGGAAGGTTGGAGAGAGAATAAGAAATGATGAAGAATGTTCTAAGTTTTTGAATTCAGGAACTGTCTTTCTCATCTCTGCATTCCTCTGCCTTAGCCAGTGCTTGGCAATAGCAGACATTGATTATATTTGTTGAATAAATGAGAATGTTTGTGGATGTGGATTCTATGCAGGTTTAAGGAAGTGTTGACTAAATTATAAAGATTAACTGACACACTGTCCTGGCCTGGCCTGGCAGTAATATAATAGCTCCTGACAGTACTATTTGTGTATAAACTGCTTTTCCAGTTTTCATGAATGCCGTCTTGCTCCTCACCAGTGAGTCATAGCACGGAATCTGAGGACCTGCCCTGGGCCCCCAGTGCCCTGTGTAGACATCAGTCAGCACTTGGCTGTGTTGTTGTTTGTCTCCCCCACTGAGCAGTGGACTTACTGAGGGAACAGACCTTATCACCTCTGTGTTCCCAGCACCTGATCTTTCACAGTAGTTACCGTAGAGTAGATATTCAAATGCTTATTGAAGGATCTTAAATCTAATCCATTTACCCATGTCAAACACTCCCTGCAAGTGGTCACCTTATCTGTGTTTAAACACAAAGACTCCACTGCCAATGCAGGAGACCTGCCTGGAGAAGATCATCTGGAGGAGGAAATGGCTACCTGCTTCAGTATTCTTGCCTTGGAAGTCCCATGGACAGAGGAGCCTGGTGGGCTACAGTCTGTGGGGTCGCAAAAGAGTTGGACACAACTTAGCTCGACTAGGTAACAGTGAAAGGGAGTTTATCATCCTTTGGTCAGCCTCTTCCTTCTTTGATTTCCTCTGTTGCAGTATTCTTCAGATTGGGCTAGAATTCCTATTTCTGTGGCGTCTTTTTAGTCCTCTTTTCCTAGATCCTACTTCTTTGCGTCTTTGACCCATGATGGAGGCACATGCCCTGCCAGAGAGTCCTCTGATGAATTTAGATTCACTCCTCTTGGGGTTAATTAGGTTCAGTTCACCTGGGGCTATTGGCCTAAAAGCTTACTCTGTGGAAGTCAACCTAGGATAATCCACCCAGTGTCATTCCTCTTCTCTATTTTATTTCTTTGTGTTTTCCCTTCTTGAAGTCATTTATCTCTCTGCTCCTCAGAGGAAAATCTGTCGGTAAACATAAACTCATTAGTTCCCTCTAAAGTGCAGCTATCCCAAGAGGATGCTGAGTTATGGCCACAGGGCTTTTGGCCTTGAGCAGCTAGGGAGAACCAGTAGGGAAAGGGGAAGCTAGAGGCAGAGAGCATAGCCCTGCCATGCTGTTCCCTCTGCCCTCCTTCCCCCTTCCCAGTAGGATGTTCTCAGTAACTGAGTGTGTCTGTTACTGAGGATGTCTCCAGTGGCATTCTACTCCCCATTTGCCCGTAGGATTGAGCCCACCCTCTTGCTGAGCCTGTCATTAAGCTTCCTGTCATTTAGCTCTCTTTCTAATGATAACAAACAATAGCTAACTTTTTTAGTTCATTCTGCATGGCAGGCATTACACCAAGCATTTTACATGCATTAGCTGTTTTAATTGTCTTTACTTTCCAGATGACTAAAAACTGAGGCATTGCCAAGTAACTTATTCAGGGATGGATAGCTTGTAAGTAGAACAGGATTTGAACCCAGCAATGGGATGCCATGATCTCTATTGCTGGTATACTCTATAACATGAATTTACTGTTTTCAGAATTCACCATATATTTATTGAGCATTTAATTTTGCCAGATAATTTATTTTGTGTTGGGAATTCATAAATGATTATAGAGGGACTTCCTTGGCAGTCCAGTGGTAGACTCCACTCTTCCACTTCAGGCGGCAGGGGTTTGATCCTTGGTCAAGGAACTAAGATCCTGCATGCTGCATGTTGTGGCCAAAAAGAAAAAACAACCAAACAAAAAGAACCTCACAAACGTTTAAAGAGACTCTGTGCTTCAAGAGTTGATGGTCTAGTAGGGAGAAGGACCCCCTAAGTGATAATGACCAATGTAGTGTGATGAGTGAAGTCATGTACAGGTACCACAGGTACATGGCAAAGTGTGAAAGTGTATTTGGGGCAGTTAGGGAAGACTTCAGAGAGGATATGACGTTGGGCTCATTCTTAAAGCAAGAATAATGTTTATCATATGATCAAGAGACTAATTTATACCAAGGTAAAAGCACATATATGTGAAGGACTGGAGGCATATGATCTCTAAGCATACTATTAAACATACTTTTCTCCACTAATAAAACATTTAGCGATACCTGCTTGCTTTGTGCAATGCACTGTGTTAGGTACTTAAATTGAGAAGAAATGTACTAATTCATGTTTCATGCCCTCAAAGAGCTTTCATAGTTCAGTTAGAAAAGTAGCACATGTAGTTCAATTGGCAAGGCTATAATTACAGAATAAGACGTTCTAAATACCTCATCAGTAGAAAAACTGCTGTTGGGAAAGTAAATCTCTTCCTACCAGAATGGTTAGGGAAGACTTCATGGAGAAAGAGACGCCTGAGCTGGACCTTAATGGATGATTTAAGTTTCACTAGAGAGAGCATTAAAACTTAATTTAATTTAATTAAAGCATTAAAGAGAGGCTTAAAGCTCAACATTCAGAAAATTAAGATCATGGCATCCGGTCCCATCACTTCATGGCAAATAGATGGGGAAACAGTGGCTGACTTTATTTTTTTGAGGGGGCTCCAAAATCACTCCAGATGATGATTTCAGCCATGAAATTAAAAGACGCTTACTCCTTGGAAGGAAAGTTATGACCAACCTAGATAGCATATTAAAAAGCAGAGACGTTACTTTGCCGACTAAGGTCCGTCTAGTCAAGGCTATGATTTTTCCAGTAGTCATGTATTGATGTGAGAGTTGGACAGTAAAGAAAGCTGAGCACAGAAGAATTGATGGTTTTGAACTGTGGTGTTGGAGAAGACTCTTGAGAGCCCCTTGGACTACAAAGAGATCCAACCAGTCCATCCTAAAGGAGGACAGTCCTGGGTGTTCATTGGAGGGATTGATGTTGAAGCTGAAACTCCAATACTTTGGCCACCTGATGCAAAGAGCTGACTCATTTGAAAAGACCTTGATGCTTGGGAAGATTGAGGGCAGGAGAAGAAGGGGACGACAGAGGATGAGATGGTTGGATGGCATCACCGACTCGATGAACATGAGTTTGAGTAAACTCTGGGAGTTGGTGATGGACAGGGAGGCCTGGCGTGCTGCGGTTACATGGGGTCGCAAAGAATCGGACACGACTGAGCAACTGAACTGAACTGAGAGAGAACATTAGAGATAAAGGTTCCAAGTAAATATGAGAAAGTAAATGTGATTGGGGATCAGCAAGTAAGAGAGGACTAAGTACTAAATGGAGAAACAGAGGTTGGAGCCAGCGTAAGGTTGACTTCAAATGCCAAGTTGAGGAATTAAGACATATCCACTCATTCCTTCAGTCAGCATTTATTGAGTGCTTCAATATGCCAGATACAGTGCTGGGGACACAAACATGAAGACATAACTCCTGCTTTCAGGGGGCTGATGGTCACATAGAGGAAGACAGACATGGAAACAAATGGTTGCAGTGTAGTGCAAGACACACAATGCATGACACCACTGTTTCCTCTCTCACTGATTGACGAACTCCCTTAGTAATTTCTAAATTCTCTCCTACGAACTCTACCAAGAACTCCTAACTCAAGTCATGTACCAGACACTCTTTCCCTTCTTACCAGGTCGTTTTACTTTTCTATACGTTTTCGAATTTCCGCAATCTTATCTTATAAGATAAGATAAGACGTATCTTATAAGACCCTTGACATTCTTAAGGATATAATCACCTTATATCTAATTTACATCCCCCTATCGTCACTCACTATTCCAACCGTCCCGGAAAAATTGTTGTACGACGACGACGTGCTGCTAAGTTGCTTCAGCCGTGTCCGACTCTGTGTGACCGCATAGACGGCAGCCCGTCAGGATCCCCCGTCCCTGGGACTCTCCAGGCAAGAACACTGGAGTGGGTTGCCATTTCCTTCTCCAGTGCATGAAAGTGAAAAGTGAAAGTGAAGTTGCTCAGTTGTGTCCAACTCTTCGCGACCCCATGGACTGCAGCCTACCAGGCTCCTCCGTTAACAACATGCTAAGAGGCTTGAACTCAGATCTATGTCTCAGAGTGAAAAATATGGTAGAAAGGTGGAAGTTATTTTTGGAAGGATCAGCTTGGGGAAAGGAGAAGAAATTAGTTGAGAGTATTACAGTAGTCTAAGAGATTGTGGGGATCTGAGCAAAACCAAAAGCAGGGTGGAGAAAAGTGAGCAGCCATAAAAATATTAAATAGAGTGCACTTATTATTTTTTGCCTTTCCCATTCCATTCCTTAATTCACTCACACATTCACTCAAGTGTTTGTTAAATATATAATCTATATTATTTATTCATTCTGATTCAAATACTTGCAACTTCAGAATGTCAGGAATTTTCTAGGTTGGGTCCTTGCTCTTGTGAAGTTTACTTTCTAATAGGGGAAACACAGATAATGAATAAGTAACTAGCAGGATAACTTCAAATGGTGTTAAGTACTCTGAGAAAAGGATGGAGAATGACTCGAGGAGAGATGCTACTTTCAGTCGGGAGGTTTATGGAATGCCTCTGGGAGGTGATATTTAAACTGAGACCTGAATGAAGAAGACTTAGCAGCTTGAAGATTTGGAAGCATACTGTGTCAAGTCGAGGGAGAACCAACTACAAATCGATGGCAATGGGTTACGCATGTCTTGGGACCAAAGAAGAAGACCAGTGGGGCTGAGTTACAGTGAGCAAGAGAAAAATAATACCGTATGAAGTCACAGAGTTTGGCAGAGTGAGATATATAAGACCTTGTAGATGCTGCTGAATGTGTTGAATTTTATTGAGAGTACAATGAAGATTTTGGATGGTTTTTAAAATAGTGATGCGAGCGGATTTGCATTTTTCAAAAAGATCTTTTTGGCTGCTTTGAGGAGAATGGGTTGTAGGGGAGCATTCGAGGAGGGCAGTTAAGAGGTTATTGGCAGTAGTCTGAGTGAGAGATGATAGTTTTGGAGTTGGGGGCGAGGGGGCTTGTGAGTAGGGTGGCAGAGATGGCGAGATGAAATTAGAATGCTTTGAAGTAGAGCCTACAGGACTTGCTGGTGGATTGGATATGGGATGTAAGGGATGAAATAATCAAGCTTGACTTTCAGGTTTTTTGAGTTTGTTTTGCTTTCACTTGAGTAGTTGGCAACACCTGGCTGATGTTACTGTGTACTGACAGGACAGACTAGGAGAAATTTTTGTTGGGGTGAGGAGAAGGAAATACAGAAAACTTGTGTTTGTCTATGCTAAGTTTGAGATGGCTATGTAAACATCTAAGTGGTGGTGTTAATTAGGCAGTTGGAAATATGAATGTAGAATGGGAGGAGAGTTCGGGACGTTGGTCTGAAACTCTGAAGATCTGCCTTTTTATCCTGTCTCTACCATACAGTTGTTACTGAGACAAGTCAGTGAGACACTTGAGTCACAGTGTTGTTGGCTTAAAGAAGTAATAAAGGTATTTGTTAGGCCAGCCTTGTGTGTATAGCAGGAGAATCCTGTTTATTCATGTATCCATTCATCAAGCATGCACTGAGCATTTATCACGGCACTGTCTTAGCTGTGAAGGATAATGAAGACCTAGGCTCTGCTCTCAGGCTGTGGTCCAGTGGAAGAGTTAGTGAAATAAGCAGATGTAACAACTGCTATAATACAGAGACTCACAGAGCTCTCTGTGAGCACAGAAAATGAGGGGCAAGAGATCAAGAGAGGCTCCCCAGAGAAGTGGCATTTCAGCTGGTGTGGAAAAAATGACCAGAGGTTAATCAGCCAAGAAAAGAAGGGAAAGGCCCTCTGGGCAGAAGGAGCAACATGAGCAAGGTGGGAATGAGAGGGAAGGAACAGCAGGCCGGGGCACTGAGTGAGGTTAGTGTCACCGCAGCATCTTGAGTAGAGGGTGGGCGTGGTGAGAAACAGGGAATGGAAAGGGAGGTGGGTATGAGATCCCTGAGGAGTTTGGATTTTTATGTGTAGTGGGTGATTAACCGTGGAAGAACTTTAAGCACTTAGGTGAGTGGCGTGGATCAGATCTGCATTCTAGAAAGATCACTTGGGGGACAGAAATGGAGAAGGGATTAGAGAGGCAGGGAAGACATACCTTAATCCAGGCAAGAGTACTTCCAGATTTATCTAATTTCAGAGTGTGCTTTCTGGTGTATTACGTATAGTGCAGGGGAGCACGTGTTAAATGCCAGAGGTGTGCAGGAGCAGAGGAGCGTGAAACTGGAAGGCAGTCTGGGGCAGGTCATGGCCTGTGTGGTCACGTGAGCTCACTCTGAGTGCTTTCTGGGAGGGCACTATGTAGCCTACTGGCGAGTTCTTACTTTCTCTTACAGGTAGTATTAGGAAACCAAAAGATTTTGAACTTGAATGATGCAGTGACTGGCAAGAAAGGCATGAGGTTGAAGGACCTGGATTATGTTTGTAGCTTGAATAATAGAAAGGAAGAGATGATAGAGACATTTCCTACCCCACTGATCTAGGCCTTCTGGTAGAACCGCCCATGTTCTTCAGTTTTTCCTTCTTCCCAGAGCTTCCCTCAGTCCTATTTGTATGCTTACAAGTTTGGAAAGTATTCAGTATTTACTATTGGCTGTTGATAATCATGAAGGATTTCATCTAGTGCTTAAGAGGAGGAGTCACTTTCTAACTTAAAACCCACAGAGGATGGAGCACCTTTGCCAGCTGTGCATCACTGATGTGATCCAGATACCAGGCTGTCTCTTTAGGCCAAGTTTGACCTCCTCAAGGAGAAGAAAGGGCATTTCAAGCAGAGCCGGCATCTCAGTTAGTGCTCTCATGTGCTTGCCATCTCTCGCTGGCTAAGGGAGTGGAGGGAGGGTGGCTGGTTTTCTAAGTAATGGAATGTTTTGATGACTACTTCTTAGCGTGGGCCACTGTAAGAATGGCTTATACTGAAGTTGCTTCTTACTCTCAGGGAGCAGCAGCGGTCTCAGGGGTAACTGATAGTAGCCCATGTAAATAAGTTCTGTTGGTGTCAGGTGGCTTTCCCTGTTCCTCTGGATTCTTGTGCAACATCATTCCTACTGTTTTGTTCAAGTGAGAGTTACTCAGCCTCTGTGTATTTCCAAAGCATGTGCTTTATGTCTAGTGCTAGATGTGAGGGAGATGCTGACAAGTAAGGCATTATTCTTGTCTTCAAAGCAGTTAAAAGCAGTAATGTCCACCTAACATTTACTGAACATGTGCAATGCTTTGAAATGTGAGAATGGGTAAGATTCAGATGATTATCAGACTAGTTTGGATTGCTAAATGGGAGAAAATATTTGTAGACCATATTTCTTATGAGGGATTTATATTTGGGATATGTGATGAGCTCTTACCAGTTAATAAGAAAAAGGTAAATAATGCAGTAAAATATGAACAAATGATCTGACTAGACCTTTTTCAAAAGAAAATACACAAATGGCCAATAAGCACTTGAAAAGATGTTGAACATCATTAGCCATCAGAGAAATGCAAATCAAAACCACGATACCCCTTCACACCCAATATGATGCTATAATCAAAAGGATGTGGATGTAGAAAAATTGGACTCCTCATGCACTGCTAGTGGAAATGTAAAATGGTACAGTTGCTGTGGAAAACAGTTTGTCAGTACCTGAAAAGATTAAGCATAGAGTTGCAATATGACCCAGTAATTCCACTCTAGATATATACTTGAGAAATAAAAACATGTCTCCGTAAAAACTTACACACAAATGTTCATAACAGTATTATAATAGCCAAAAAGTAGATGGCTCAAATGTCTATCACCTGGTAAATGGTTACATAAAATGTGTATCCATACAGTGGAAGATTACCTGTTAAAAAAAGGAGTGAAATACTGATACATGCTGTGTGATGATACATGGATAAGCCTTGAAAAACATGCTACCTGTTATGCACCATAAAAGAAGCCAGTAAGTAAAGACAGCATATTGTGTGACTTTATTTATATGAAAGATCCAGAACAGACAAATCTATAGAGATATAAAGTAGATTAGGGGTTGCTTAGAGCCTGGTGGGCTGCCGTCTGTGGGGTCGCACAGTCAAACACGACTGAGGCAACTTAGCAGCAGCAGCAGCAGCAGCAGGTCTAGGGACAGGAATGGGAAGTTGGCCAGTGAGCTTTGAGCTTTCTTTATAGTGTGATGAAATGATTTAAAATAAGATGGCTGTACAAATCTCTAAATATATGAACAGTCAGTGAATTGTCCACCTGAGATGGATGCTATGCCTCAAAAGTAAAAGATCCTTGACCTCAAGATGATTTTTACATCTAGAGTCTAGACATAAAAACAGACTCAGAAACAAGTATTATATTAAATGTAGTAAATGTAACCTTAGAGATTTGTGCAAATTGTAAGTTTCTGGAGAACAGAGGAGGAAGGGAACTACTCTGCCTGAGGAGATCTACTAGACTCTAAGCTCCTTGAGAGTGAGAACTGGTATTTATTTATTATTGTATTCCCTGTCTAGAGCATAGCATGATCAGTTAACAGTTGAATGGGTGTGTGAGTGAATAAAGTTGGCGATTATGTCACAAAAGAGGTGATATTTGAGCTGCATCTTAAGGAATAGAAATGAACTAGAGGGTGAAGGTCAGGAAAGAATTCTAGGAAGAGAAGACCGCAGCAGCCAAAGCACCGAGGGAGAAAAGGGAGGAGCATGTTAGAGTGGTAGGTGATTGAGTGAGGCTGGAGTGAAAGGCTGTTTGTTGGAGGTGCTGAGATAAGTAGCTGGTTGTACCGGATTATAAAGTGCCTTGTGTGTCATTCCAAGGAGTTTTGGACTTTAATCCAAAGGCAGTAGGAAATTGGCATAGTTTGTCAGAGTAGGGGGCTGATGCAGTCAGATGGTGTCTGATAAAGTGGCTGCTTCTGTTATGAATTGTTCTGCCGGGAGAGCACCTCGGAAGTGACTGCACGTCTAGGCGAGAGCACAAATTAAAGTCTGGACCAACGAGGTGTGGCAATGAAAATCTGGAGGGAGATTTCATAGGTGGGTGGATATTCCAGACACATGGGCTTTAGGAGTTTCGTAGTTCAGTTCTGGAAGGGCTTCTGGAAGAGGTGACGTCTCGGTTGGTCTTTAAGGATGGGTAGAAAAGTAAAGAGTGTATGGAAAGCTGGAGTGCAGGTAGGAAAGAGAGAGGAGGACCAGGTGGAGAGGAACCAGCTGGAGAAATAGAAATTTTATGAGGTAGGAATTGAAGAACCCAGGAAGTGAGCATTAAATGCCCCCAAATTTGATGGTCGTTGAATGTGAGAGAGGTCATTAAATATTCCTTCCACTTCTGTAGAAGTTCAGCTGGCCTGGAGCATGTGCTTTTCTGGTGATGGCAGGAGGGCTGGAGTGGTGGGCAGACAGCAGCCACAACAGGTACCCAGCCAGTGTCTGCTCTCAGTCCTCTGCCCACGGTGTGCTGTCCATGGCAGGCTTCACGGTTTGACTAAGCGTGACCAATGTCTTCATGGTCCCCAGATGATACATGAGGTCTAGAAAATGAGGTAATTGCACTTTAATTAATTGGCCTTGAATTCTTCCTAGGGCTAAGGAGTTAGAGAAAACTGTGAACAAGAAGGAAAGTGGGAGTTACAAATATGGGTATGCCATGAAACTTTGGACTTCACATGTTATCCGAATCACTCAGCAGGCCATGGTATCTCTCCCCAAGAGACAGAGGCAACTAGCGTGATGGTTTTGCTGTATTCGTAACAGGTTTAGAAACTAGCTAATCTCTCCTTTCTCTGGGCTTACACAGCATTTTGTTTATGTGTCAGTGGTTATCTTTATCATATTATGTTTAATAGTCTGTCTCCCCCTACCCTTTGGACTGAGACTACCACAAGGGCGAAGGTTGGACTTAGTCACCTCCAATGTTTTGTGAAAGAGTGATGTCTCCAGCTGCACGGTTGCTCAGTCTCTGACTTGAGAGGATCAGTTGACACCTCTGAAGTGCCAGTTGCTCTGGTGGATGGGGTTCCAGAGTTTAGGGCCCTTTGCAGTTAACAGGTACTTGAAGCTAGGGAAAGAGGCTGTCCTCCAAGTGATGGATATTTCTGATGCTTGCATATGGTCTTTGCTTGGTAAATTTTCATTGACTTAATTTGGTAGCATCCTGTTATATCACATCTCACCACAGTAGAGGCATTTGCTTTCACTTCTGTGGTAACTAAGGAAACTGTGGCAGTCTAGAAGTCAGAGTATTATAGCTGATTCCAAAGCTTTGGAGTTAGATTTGGCATGAATTATTACTGTATTTTACCTTTAATGGACCTTGAAAATCACTTAAACCCACCTCTTTGTTTTATATTTGGGGAAACTGAGGTGTGGAGAGAAGTGCCTTGTTTGTTGACATATAGCAAGTAAATAGCTATGCCAAATGAGGACTTATAACTTTTTCTCATCACTGAGGAAGGTGGTTGTTGCTCTAGAGCCATTTCTTGGGGTGAAAAGTGGGAATAACATAAAAGCCAAGGAAATAAGGCATTCCACATGGGCTAGTTTTACTATCCAGCCTGCCCATGTTCTCCTTTTTTTTTTTGGAAACCTGTTTGGAGAAACCATAGTGTCTACATGTAGCCACATGGTAGCCTACTTTTTCATTCTTTCTTCTCTCTGCTTTATTTTTCTTCATAACACTGCTACCAGAAATTATTTCATACTATATATATTTACTTGCGTATTTATTATGTCTTCTTCCTTAGATGGTTTTATAAGGGAAGAGACTTGGTTTTATGACTGTCTTGTGCTTGAATGAATGAGCAGATGAACAGATACTTTTTGGCTGTCCCCAAGATGCCAAGCACATGCTTCCTATGATTTTGCCATTTGTAGGTCATGACATGTCTGTTTCTTTGTTTGGGATTGATTATTCTTGAATATATCTAAACCTTCCTTAAACATAGAATATACATTATTGGCTAATGACTGTCCAGTAACTTTATAGTGCTCATATGAGTAGAGAATGAGGTTACCTTTTTTTGTGGATTTAGATAGTATAAGATTTAGCCACTTGATCAGTTAAACCCAGTAGAGGACAGAATCTTGGAAGCAGTAGAGCAATGGGACTTGGCAGCTGGAGAGAGAATTCTTGGTGCATAGCTGTGGAGAGACAGCAGGATTCAGGGCTGACTTACCCAGTAGGCACAGTGCCCAGTGGCCCATAAAAATGTCTTAATTTCTTTTAATGAGAAGAGAAAAATGGATATAATTCACTTGGATTGTACATCCTTGTATTAATGCAGTTATAAAATATATTTTTAAATACTTTAAAAAGTTTTTTATTTTTATTTATTTTTGGCTGTGCTGGGTCTTCATTTCTGCACACGGGCTTTCTCTAGTTGCAGCATGCAGGCACTGCTCTCTAGTTGAAGTGCATGGGCTTCTCACTGTGGTGGCTTCTTGCTGCAGAGCGTAGGCTCCAGAGAGTGGGCTTCAGTAGTTGAGGCGCACAGGCACAGTAGTTCTGATGTGTGGACTTAGGTGCCCCTTGGCATGTGTAGCCTCCACAGTGCAGGAACTGAACCTATGTCCCCTGCATTGGCAGGCAGATTCGTAACCACTGGACCACCAGGGATGTCCCAATATATATGTTTTTTAATGTAGGAAAGGCAAAAGTAGCTAGGGCCCATGAAAGTCATAATGTGGCCCTCCCATGACCTTGTGGCTAGTCATTGGCTTGGCCATTTGAGGCCCAAAGCTTTCTCTGATTTCTTCCTTAAGGTCTGCAATTCTTTCCCCATCACTCCTGTCCATGTCCCCCATAATGTCATCTTTAGTGAGTGATTTTCTTCTTTATACTTCATTTGTGTGTTCTGTAAAATGGAGAGTTGTGCCCCCTCTACTGAGTAGATGCTTTTAAAACCGCCTAATTGTTTTATTTTTTATCCGTCTTCTCAAAGGCAGGAAAAAATGTCTGGTTCATCTTTGTATCTCCATGCCTAGCCCAGAACCTACACATTTAGTACAGAGTGCCTTAAATGAGAGTTGAATAAATGAATAAATGTATCAGATTTCACAGATAGCTTCACAGGCTTTCTTTTCTTTCTCTATAGAATGCTTTCCATATATTCTTTCAGTTTAGTTGCTCAGTCATGTCCGACTTTGTGACCCCATGAACTGCAGCATGCCAGGCCTCCCTGTCCGTCACCATCTCCCAGAGTTTCCCCAAACTTAAATCCATTGAGTCAGTGATGCCATCCAATCATCTCATCCTCTGTGGTCCCCTTCTCCTCCTGCCCTCAATCTTTCCCAGCATCAGGGTCTTCTCAAATGAGTCAGCCCTTCACATCAGATGGCCAGAGTATTGGAATTTCAGCTTCAACATCAGTCCTTCCAATGAACACCCAGGACTGATCTCCTTTAGGATGGACTGGTTGTATCTCCTTGCAGTCCAAGGAACCCTCAAGAGTCTTCTCCAACACCACAGTTCAAAAGTATTAATTCTTTGGCACCCAGCTTTCTTTTTAGTCCAACTCTCACATCCATACATGACTACTGGAAAAACAATAGCCCTTGATGAGATGGACCTTTGTTGACAAAGTAATGTCCCTGCTTTTTTTTTTTTAACCACAAATAAGATCTTTTAATTGTCACTGTTAAGAATGCATTTAAAACCGACTCTTGGACTGGTTGCTTGTATCCATCAGCTCGTTCAACTCTAGCACCTGTCTCATCCCCAGTAGCTTTGCCAGAACTACTACCTTCACCATGTAGCTCCATGAGTTTTCCCAATTCAAATTTGGGCTTCTTCAGCATTTTTACTTTGCTAATGAAGATGACATGGAGTGGATAAATAGATTGGCAAGCCTTTTCTGTGTCTTTTCCAATGCTGTCTGGAATCATTTTATTGACCATCTCTTTCAAGTCATTTGTCTGCACCTCTGGGGTCATGATTTCCATTGTCTTCTTGGAGATCTGGCGCATCTGCTGGTGCTGGGGTGTAAGAGGTCTTCCGAATCTGATTGTTGGCGCATTTTAGTAAAACCCACACAGAACAGATGAAGCAAGTAACCATCAGTAGTCTTGACATCAACATGAGCTTCAATCATGGTCTGCCATTTTTTGACCATGGAGCACATTTTGTCATGGGTAAGTTCCATACCATGGAAGTTGGGCAGTTTTTGCCCTGAACATCCTCAGTAATTAGCCTGAATTTTCTAAATGCTACTTCATCATTCTGCAGATCAGCAAGACTCACTTCAAAAACACGACCTTTGAGGCCATCGGGTGCGATTTTGGTTCCTTGAGCTCTCATGACCAGTGTTTTGCCAATATTCCTTATATTGAACATAGCTGGTGCTTTCATATCATACCAGTCTTTTTTAGAAAATCGGTCAACCACTTTCTTCTTGGCTCCCTTTTACCTCCTTTTTTAAGGCGCTTGTTCTTGCCAACCGCCATGGTGCCCCTCAGAGAGACAAAAGCTCTCTGCGTTTTTAATATGTTGTCTAGGTTGGTCATAACTTTTCTTCCAAGGGGTAAGCGCCTTTTAATTTCATGGCTGCAATCACCATCTGCGTGATTTTGGAGCCCCCCCCCAAAAGAGTCTGACACTGTTTACACTGTTTCCCCATCTGTTTGCCATGAAGTGATGGGACCAGATGCCATGATCTTAGTTTTCTGGATGTTGAGCTTTAAGCCAGTTTTTTCACTCTCCTCTTTCACTTTCATCAAGAGGCTCTTTAGTTCTTCACTTTCTGCCATAAGGGTGGTGTCATCTGCCTGTCTGAGGTTATTGATATTTCTCCCGGCAGTCTTGATTCCAGCTCTTGCTTCTTCCAGCCCAGTGTTTCTCATGCTCTGCATATAAGTTAAAGAAGCAGGGTGACAATATACAGCCTTGACGTACTCCTTTTCCTAATTGGAACCTGTCTGTTTTTCCATGTCCAGTTCTAACAATTGCTTCCTGACCTGCATATAGGTTTCTCAAGAGGCAGGTCAGGTGGTCTGGTATTCCCATCTCTTTCAGAATTTTCCAGTTTATTGTGATCCACACAGTCAAAGGCTTTGGCATAGTCAGTAAAGCAGAAATAGATGTTTTTCTGGAACTCTCTTGCCTTTTCCGTGATCCAGCGGATGTTGGCAATTTGATCTCTGGTTCCTCTGCCTTTTCTAAAATCAACTTGAACATCTGGAAGTTCATAATTCATGTACTGCTGAAACCTGGCTTGGAGAATTTTGAGCATTACTTTACTAGCATGTGAGATGAGTGCAATTGTGTGGTAGTTTGAGCATGATTGAGCAACTAAGCATGGCACAGAATGGGAGAAAATACTTGGAGGTCATATATCAGATAAACTTTATATCCAGAATATATAAAAAAACTTTTATAACTCAACAATAAAAATATAAATAACCTACTTTGAAAAAATGGACAGAAGAGTTTCAATATGGCATGTAAGAAGCTTGGAAATCACTATTCTGTCCTAAGAAAGAGTAAAAACCTGAAAAAACTGAAAAATCAACAATTCTTAGATCTTTAGAAAAGTGAGATCATAGGACAAAGACAGACTGCTGGCCTGAATCACAACTTACAGAAACTTCTGTGGGAACCAGTATAGTAGCAGGGAAACCTGGATTGTAATAAATTGCTGGAGGCTCAATGTGGACAACTCAAAGTTAAAAACTCCACAGGTACTTATAGTTATTCAGGCCCCCACAGTGACCTTCCAGGTATCTGGCAGGTTCTTACATTGAGTATTGAGAAAAATCCTTTTGTGCTTTTGTGGGTGGCAGGGTGGGGAAAGAACCTTTTAAAAATACTACAGAGCATTCTGTTCTTCTTAAGATCTCCCATCAGAGGAAACTGTTTAACCATAGTCTAACCTTTTGGGGTATTTTGTCAGAGCCTGACTGATCTAGGGGAAAGAAAATACCCATCTCTAACCAGTTCTAGCTTTTCGTGTTGGGTAAGGGAAATCCCCAGCTGCAGTCCTCTTAAGCCATTGTGCCCCACCTAAGAGGGGTGGGTGAGGCACTGAGAAGCACTTGTGAAGTTCAAATTCCACAGGCACCGACTCACTAAAAGACTGAAACCCAGTCATAGAACTGTGGGAGGCTGCTCCTCCCCAGCATCTGACCACTACAGTCAGTCAGTTCAGTTCAGTCGCTCAGTTGTGTCCAACTCTTTGCAACCCCATAAATTGCAGCACACCAGGCCTCCCTGTCCATCACCAACTCCCGGAGTTCATTCAGACTCATGTCCATCGAGTCAGTGATGCCATCCAGCCATCTCATCCTCTGTCATCCCCTTCTCCTCCTGCCCCCAATCCCTCCCAGCATCAGAGTCTTTTCCAATGAGTCAACTCTTCTCATGAGGTGGCCAAAGTACGGGAGTTTCAGCTTTAGCATCATTCCTTCCAAAGAAATCCCAGGGCTAATCTTCAGAATGGACTGGTTGGATCTCCTTGCAGTCCAAGGGACTCTCAAGAGTCTTCTCCAAAACCACAGTTCAAAAGCATCTATAGTACTAAAGCCCTATTTATAGAAATTCCTTTTACTTTGTATATCAATCATACCGAGCTATCAAAAAATTACAAGTATACTAAAAGGCAAAACACACACTTTGAAGAGACAGGCCAAGTATCAGAATTAGACCCATCTCTGGCAGGGATGTTGGAATTACTAGACCAGGAATTTAAAATAACTCTTGATTACTGTCTTATGCTCAAATGGATAAACTAGACAACATGCAAGAACAACTGGGCATTATACACAGATAAATTTACATTCTAAGAAGGAATCAGAAAGAAATGTTTAGAGATCAAAAACACCGTGACAGAAATGAAAAATGCCTTTGATGGGCTTATCGATAGGATAGATAAAGCCAAAGAAGGAATATCTGAGCTTGAGAATATTTCCATAGAAACCTATTTAAAAAAAAAAAAGACTTGAAAGAAACAGAATATCCAAGAACTGTGGGACAGCTACAAAAGGTGTGCTGTTATGGTCTCAATGTTCGTGTTCCCCATAAATTTGTATGTTGCAGTCCTTATCCTAAAGGTATTGGTGTTAGGAGATGGGGCTTTTAGAAATTGATTAGGTCCTGAGGGCAGAACCCTCATAATTGGAATCTGTACTCTTACAGTAGGGGCCCCGCAGAGTTTCCTAATCCCTTCCAGCTTGTGCTTGATCCTGGATTTCCACCCTCCAGAATATGAGAAGTAAATGTTTGTTGTTTATAAGCCACCTAGTCAATGGTACTTTGTTATAGCAACGTGCATAGACAGAGACAGATGCATCATGGGAATACCAGAAGGAAGAGGAGAGAAACAAATATTTTAAACAATAATGCCTGGGAATCTCCCCAAGTTAATGTCAGACACCAAACCACTGATCCAGGAAGTTCAGAAAACACCAAGCGGGATGAATGCCAATGCTGCACCTCCCCTCCCCCCACGACATTTAGGCATATCATTTTTCAAATCATAGAAAGTCAGAGACAAAGAAAAAATTCTGAAAGAAGCCAGCAGAGAAAACACTTTACCTATAGAAGAGCAAAGACAAACCCCCATCAGCCTAGATTTCTGTATCCTGAAAATCAGCCTTCAAAAGAGGAGAAAGGGGGTCTCCCTGATGGTCCAATGGTTAAGAATCCACCTGCCAATGCAGGGGACACAGGTTCATTCCCTGGTCTGGGAAGATTCCACGTGCTGTGGAGCAACTAAGCCGGTGCACCACGACTTCTGAGCCCATGCTTCACAAGAGAAGCATACACATTAAGAAGCCTGTGCACCGCAACTAGAGGAGCCCCAGCCCACTGGAACTAGAGAAAGCCTTTGTGCAGCAACAAAGACCCAAATAGAAAATTAAATTTAAAAAGACAGACAAAAATAGAGCAAATTTGTTGCTAGTAGGCTGTCTTGCTTCCAGTGTCACTAGTGGTAAAGAATCCACCTGCCAGTGTGGAGATTCAAGAGACTTGGGCTTGATCCCTGCATCAAGAAGGTAGCTGGAGAAGGAAATGGCAACCCACTCCAGTATTCTTGCCTGAAAAGTCCCACGGGCAGAGGAGCCTGGCGGACTACAGTCCACAGTGTGGCAAAGGGTCAGACATGACTGAGCACACGCAGAGGCTTGTCTTGCAAGAAATATTAAAGTTGTTTAGAGAGAGGAAAATAAGAGGGGTCAGAGCCTCAGGTCTACCTAAACAAAGGAAAAGTGTTGGAATGGGAGGGAGTAAGTGAAAGTAGACTGAAAAAACGTTTACTAATTCTTTTTTAGTTGTAAATTTTATTGTATCTTAAATGTCATTTTCCACATGTTCTTTGCTAATATAGAAATATAACTTCTGTGTGTATGTTTATATTCTGCCACCTTGCTGAACACTGTTATTATAGAATTTTGTTTTCATAGATTCTTCAGGATTTTCTGTGTAGGCCATCATGTCATCTGCAAATAAGGGACAGTTTTATTTCTTTCTAATCTGTACCTTTTATCACTTTATTTTGCTGGCCAGAAACTTCAGTATATTTTGAATAGTAGTGGTGAGGGTGGACATCCTGACATTATTTCTGATCTTAGGGGGAAAGCATTCAGTCTTTCACCATTAAATATATAAGCTATAGGAATTTTGTAGTTGTTCTTTTAGTTCACAAGCTGTTGATTGATATAACAGTGAATAGTTTTTTTGAAAGTTGTAATACCAACACTGTATTTGACTGCATATGTTTGTGTATGTATGTGTATGTGTATTTATGGATAAGTGAAATGAATGACAACAATGATACAAGGGATGAGAGGGGGAATTAAGATTATTTTGTTGTTATAAGGTACTCACACTATCTGTGACGTGATATAGTATTATTTGAAAGTGGATTTTACTGTTTATGTATACTTCAAGTTCTAGAGCAACCTCTAAAAAAAGTAAAAATAAAAGTATAGGGAATTCCATGGTGGTCCAGTGGTTACAACTCTGTGCTTTCACTGCTGATGGCCCAGGTTCAATCCCTGGTTGGGGAACTAAGATCCCACAAACTGCACAGCATGCCCCCCCCCCCAAAAAAGTATAAGTTAAGAAAGGAAAGGAAATGTAATCATATAATATTCTCAGTTAAAACTACAAAAGGCAGAAAAAAGATTAGAAGACAAAAATAGGAACAGGTAAGGGCAACACATAGAAAACAGTAACAAATATATAGTAGATATTAATCCAACTGTATCAGTAATCACTTTGAACATTCATTAGTTGTTTAAACGCATCAATTAAAAGAGATTGTCAGGAAAAAAGATTGTCAGGGACTTCCCTGGTGGTTTAGTGGTTAAGAATCCATCTTCCAGTGCAGAGGGTGCAGGTTAAGTCTCTGGATGGGGAACTAAGATGCCACGTGTGTGTGTGTGTTTTCAGTTGTGTCCGATTCTTTATGACCCCATGGACTGTGGCCCACCAGGCTACTCTGTCCTTGGAATTTTCCAGGCAAGAAATACTCAAATGGGTTGTCATTTACTCTTCCAGGGGATCTTCCCAATCTAGGGATTGAACCCATGTCTCTTGCGTCTCCTGCATTGACAGGCAGGTTCTTTACCACTGAGCCACCTGGGAAGCCCAACATCCCACATGCCACAACTAAGACCTGACACAGCGATAAATAAATATACAATAAAGAAATAAAGGACTATTATCCAAAATACAGTCCATGGGGTTGCAAAGAATTGGACACGACTGAGCGACTTCACTGTATCACTATATATCACTATCCAGAATACACAAAGAACACTTTCAACTGAGTAATAAGAAAACCTGTTTAAAAAGTAGGCTAGAGACTTTAACATACTGCCCACCAAAGAAGATATATAGATAGAAAATAAGCGTATGAAAGATGTCCCACCTCATGTAGTCAGTGAAATTCAAATTAAAACAGCAATGAGATACCACTACACACCTATTAGAATAATCAATCTGAGACACTGACACCACCAAATACTGGGAGGGTGTGGAGCAACAGGAACTGTCATTCATTTCTGGTGGGAATGCAAGATAATATCTTCCATCAAACTTTGGAAGACAGTTTGCGGTTTCTTGCAAAACTAAACTTACTATTACCATACCATATCCAGGAGTTGTGCTCCTTAATATATCCCCAAAGGAGCTGAAAATGTATGTCCATACAGAAACCTGTACACAGATCTTTATAGCTATTAAATCATGCAGATACATGGAGGAATATTAAATGCATATTACTAAGTGAAAGAAGCCAATGCGAGAAGGCCGTGTACTACATGATTTCAACTAGATGGAAAAGGTGATACTATGGAGACCGTAAAAAGAGCAGTGGTGGCCAGGGATTAGGGAGGATGGAGGGATGAATAAGAGGAGCACAGAGAGTTTTTAGGTCGGTAAGACTGCTCTGTGTGATACTCTGTTTATGGATATGTGTCCATAAGAATGTTGTTTGTCCTAGTCCATAGAGTGTACATCAGTAGTGAACTCTGAGGTAACCTATGGACTTTGGGTGATGATACATCAATGTAGATTCCTTAGTTGGCACAAAGGTACTTCTCTGATGAGGGATGTTGATGAGGGAGGCTATGCATATTGAGGACCAGGGAGCATATGGAAATTCTGCTTTCCACTCCATTTGTTGTGAACCTAGAAGTGAAGTCACTCAGTTGTGTCTGACTCTTTGCGACCTCATGGACTGTAGCCTACCAGACTCCTCCATCCATGGGATTTTCCAGGCAGGAATACTGGAGTAGGTTGCCATTTCCTTCTCCAGGAGACCTTCCTGACCCAAGGATTGAACATGGGTCTCCTGCATTGTAGGCAGACGCTTTACTGCCTGAGCCATCAGGGAAGTTTGTGAACCTGTACCTGCTGGGAAAAGTCTATTTTTAAGAAGTGGACAAAGGATCTGGATAAATTTTTCTCCAAAGAAGCTATGTGAATGGCTGATGGTCATACAGAAAGGTGCTCAACATCGTTATACATCAGAGGAATGCAAAATCAAAATCACATTAATCTACCATTTCACACCCAGTGGGATGCTTCTTACCAAAAAAATAATACCAAGTGTTGTCAACGATGTGGAGGAATTGGACTCTCGTGCACTGGTGGTGGACATGTGAAATGGTACAACCGCTGTGGAAAACAAGGTGGCAGTTCTTCCAGAGGTTAGGCATAGAGTTACCGAATAACCAGACCATTCCACTACTAGATTTGTGCTGAGGCGAAATGAGGTCACATCTAAATTAAAACTTGTAAGTGAATGTTCATAGCAGCATTATTTATAATAACACAAAGCTGCAAACAGTGCAGATGCCCATCAGCTGATGAATAGGCAAAGAAAATAATTGTATATCCATATAGTATAGAATTATTTGGCAGTAAAAAGGAATGACTATACCTGCAGCAACACTGAAAATATGCTAAGTGAAAGAAGCCATTCTCTAAAGATCGCATATTGTCAAATCTCATTCATATGAAACGTCTAGAATAGGCAAATGTGTAGATAGAGATCAAAATTAAATTAGTGGTTTCTTGGGCTGAGGGATGTTGCAGAGCGGTGGCTGACTGTTATATGGTTTCATTTTGAGAGTGGTAAAAACCGTTCTAAATTTAAATAGCAGTGATGGTAGCACAACTCTGCATATACTAAAAACATTGAATAGCACTTTTTAAATGGGTGAATTTTATGCTGTGTGAATTAGATCTCAGAAAAGCAGTTAACAAAAGCAGTTGAGGTGTGTGGAGGTGTGTGACTATAGGACAGACTGACTGTGGGTGCTGGAATGCGATAGCAGCGCCTTCATGTGCATGTGCATTACCTGGGTATCTTATGAAATGCAGCTTCTGATGCAGGAGGTCTGGGATGGATTCTGAAGCCTCTGTTTTTAAGCTCTCAGGGTGCTGATGCTTCTGGACTGTGGATCATGCTCAAAGCAGTAGAGGATTTTTTTTTTTTTTCCCTTCAGTGAGTGGGGTCAGTCTAATGGGCCTTTCTGGATCCAGGAGGATTTGGCTAGCATTTTGCAGGAAGGCAGAATGTGGTTTGGTGGAAGAGAAAGGCTGAAGGGACAAACTAATCAGTCTGTGTAAAAAACTCAAGAGACCCCAGAGATCAGTATTTGTGGGGGACAGAGGCCTGCTTGTGGGATTACACTGGTGCATCCATCTGTGTTTTGCAGTCAACCGCAGATCATTTTCCATTTTTGTGAAATTTTATCTTGCCCTCTGCCTGACATTTTTGGTTTAACTTCTTACAAATCTGGACTTTGGTAGATTTACATGACTAGAAGCTTAGTGAAATCCTAGGAGAGGAGTGATTGGTTGTCAAAAAGACATTCTGTGTATGAGTCTTAGGAGTGGAATATGGGCCTATCAATCCTGCCCTGAGAACCTGCATGATTAGCTACCTGAACCTGGACAGGGGACCTGAACAACTTACTGCTTGGCCCCAGATGAATAAACTCACTAATGAGGGAGAAAATGCAGATGTATTTCTAGGGGACAGCTTACTTACAGAATAGCTTATAGCTCTCCTTGTTTTTCCACTTGAGCTAGATGACTGGTTTGGATGTAATTTTTAAAAGCTTTTGGTTCAGGATGGGAATATTGGAGCCACATCATTTCTTGACTCTTAGCATTACTCCACTCCAGTACTCGTGCTACTCCAGGAAATGCTAGATGGCCTTCTAAGCACCAGGTCTAGTCTCATTGTAAGAGCTTGCCCTTCTGAGCTTTCCCTGAGGCTCTGAAAGTGTCACTTCCCTGTGCTTCACCAACATTCAGTTCCCTGGCCTCTCCAAGTATTTTGTAAAATACACTCAGGAGATTCAAGTTCGAACCCTAGGTTGGGAAGATTCCCTGGAGGAGGGCATGGCAACCCACTTCTGTATTCTTGCCTGGAAAATTCCGTGGACAGAGGACTGTGATGGGCTAGTCCATGGGGTTGCAACGAGTTGGACATGACTTAGCAACTGAGCACGTACGCTCCTAGGAGGAAAGGCAGTGAAATCACTTGCAATATAATACTAGTATATTCTCACAGCTCCACAATGAAGTAGAAGACAGTCTCTATTTTCCAGTGAGAGAAACTTTAAGGCACAAACAGTAGCACGCTTGGGCACTATCTCACAGAGGGTGTCCCCATACCTGCCCCAGTTGGCTGGATCTTCCTTGTTTTCCATTCAACAGACTTGTCTTGCTTTTTTGAACATGTAGTTGTGTTGTGTTGTTTTGTTTTGACATGCAGTTTTTTTAAGCATGATTTTCTAGGTGCCTCCAGAAAATGAATACTTACTTCCCAGATGCTTATTAGGTATTTTTCAAGTGTTTGTTTACATCCTCATTTAAGCATCTCCAGGTAGGATGCTGGTTTGTCAGCATACTTACATATTACCCTGTTGGAAGGAGTTCTGTTCAGTCCCATAAGTACTCATTGAGTGTTTAATATATGCTCAGCTCTGCTATTCTTGAAAGACACTAAAGCAGTGTATTCTCCTTAGCTCTTTGAGATTCTCTAGGGTAGGAGCAAGATAAACATAAGTAGGACTTGGACTAGGGTGACGAAGACAAAGTGCAGGGCGCAGACATGAAGGAGGCACTCACTGTTAAGGTCATGCAAGTGCAGGGTCAGTGCCTGAAAATGTGTGCCTCTGTAAATTTTGAGTCCTCCATGCCTTGCTTATATCACCCTGGCCCTGGGTTTAAGCAGCAGTTAAATCACTTGGAAAGCATATCTAAGATAATGTAAGACTGTGGTTCTGAGTTGTCTGCTCAGGTACCACCCAGCTGGGCCTTTCCATTTCCTGCATCTACTTGTCCTCTCTTGGAGGGGACCTCTGTCCTTCCAGGGAGATGAAGGACTGAGTCAGGTCACTTGAATAAATTCCGTGAGACAGTGTAAAGTAGGACAAAGAGGTGGTTGATTTCATTACCTTGGTTGGCTGGGGAAAGCCTTGGGATATTGTTTCTCCCCTTCTCTCTCTTTTCCCCTCTTCTCCCTTCCCTTCTATCCCTCCCCTTTTTCTTTTTCTCCCATTCCTTCCTTCCCTAGATGGGGTATGTAGAAACCAGAAACCCCTCCCTAAGCAATGGTGAACCTTCCCAGTGCGTACACATAAAAGATGCATGATAAATATGTACCAGTTTACTTAGTAGTGCGTGGTGTTCTACCCATTTTACTTCAAACATTCCACTTAAGGTACTTTTCTGAAGTTATTAGAGGAACAGTGGGAAACTGAGTCTTGAAATTCATAAGTACTAAAGGAATATTTGTTGATTGATTCCTTTGAGTGTTTATGAGGGCTTTTCTTCTCTACATCAAAAAGCATTTTCAGCTCAGTTCAGTGTAAGAATGTATTGAGTGACTTATGTCCTGAGCTTTGGGTATTCTTCCATATGGCTACAACGGAGTAGAATGCTCAAGCTCTGAACTTAAAGAATTTAGTATTATTCTGTTGTTCATTGCTCCGTCGTGTCTGACTCTTTGTGACCCCATGGACTGCATCACGCCGCTTCCCTGTCCTTCACCATCTCCCAGAGTTTGTTCAGGCTCATATGCGTTGAGTCAGTGATGCAGTCCCACCACTGCTCTAAATTCTAGAGCAGTGGTTTTCTACCGGGGGGCAATTTTTCATCCCCCAATGGACATTTGATAATATCTGTAGACTTTTTTGGTTGTTGTATCTGTGAAGATGTTACTCGCATCTAGTGGTAGAGGCCAGGGATGCTGCTATACATTGTACAATCTACAGAATGCCCCCTTCCCAAACAACCCAGAGAATTAACCAGTCCCAGATTATCGCTAGTGTCCAGGTTTAAGAAATCCTGCTATAAAAGGATAAGACTAACAAACAGAACTGGAGCTTTGTGGTTGGAAGGTCATACCACTAGCTGATAGCAGAGCAGGGACTGATGCTTAGAGGCCAATTAGAGTCAAATGATATTATATGACAGAGTATTTTATCTAGCTTCGTATCCCACAAATCCTGATTTATACTTTTAGCTCTAGCAAATGTGTGATCCCTGTATGTTGGGCAGGAACAGTTCTAAGTCAGTAATGGATGTTCATGGTGGTGTCTTTCTACAGGTGGATATGTCAGAACTCTCTCCAGAGGAGCAATGGAAGTAAGTGTGACAGAATGGGCCCCTCATGGTGGGAACCATAGATTAATCCTACTGTAGAGTTGTACACCTACCGTTTTTGCTTCCTTGTCGATGGGAGACAGTGACCTGTGACGAGGAGGACAAGTCATTTAGATCTTTCCCAGTATTTGAGTCACTCCTGGGTAGCTCCCTCGGTCCTTGGGAGTAAATAGATAATTGTACCAAACCATCCATCTGGATTTGAATACTACTTCTGCCATTTCCTAGTGATGTGATCTTGGGCAAGTTCATACTACCTTAGTTTTTTCCATTTTTAAAATCACGAAAACTACATTACCCATAATAGAGTTGAAGATTAATAATTGTGAAATACTTAGAATACTGCCTGTCATGTGGTAAGCTTCCAGTAAGTGTTACCTGTTTTGAGGATGGTTATCATCATTAGCATCATCATTATCTGGGAACCAGGGCAGAGAGCTCTGTTTGAGAAAATGGGAGGTGTATTTTCTGATCTCACATCTGCTACTAACTTGCTTTGTAACCAGAGTGAGTCAACAAATATCTTATTGTCATTATTTCTCCTCAGTAAATGAGTTTCAACTTCCCAAGGTAGCTGACCAGTGAGTTGAAATCAACCCAGTGAAGTTTTAATAATGAGAAAAAAACACTTCATTTAGAGGAAAACTATTGATGATAAAAATATAGAATGACAAAGATAGTGACTCATATGACAAGATTTTAGGTGACTTTAAGTGTAGTGTGCACCAGTTGTATATATGAGCTACCAAAATATTCCACATTTTGGAAGATGTTCATTCAAAGTATTCAATCTGCTTCAAGGGAAGTAACAGTACTACTGTGTTCTATTTTGCTGAGTCCACACTGACTGTATTGTAAATACTGCATATTAAAATATCTTTAGCTAAATACACCTAGAAGGCATTCAGAATTAATGGTCTTCACATTATGTTATATGCATTGTGTTTAAAAGATCTAGAACTGTTAGCCTGAAAGGGCCCAGGAAAATGGTGGTAGGAACAGGACTTTTTTAATATATATTTATTTTTGCTTGTGCTGGGTCTTCGTTGCAGCAAGCAGAGCTACTCTCTAGTTGTAGTGGGTAGGCTTCTCATTGCAGTGGCCTCACATGTTGCGAAGCATGGCTTTAGGCCATGGACTTCGAAGTTGCAGCTCCAGGACTCTAGAGTGCAGGCTTAGTGGTTGTGGTGTGCAGGCTTAGTGGTTGTGGTAGACAGGCTTAGTTGCTTCGTGGCATCAGGATCTTCCCAGATCAGAGATTGAACCTGTGTCTCCTGCACTGGCAGGTGGATTCTTTACCACTGAGCCACCAGGGAAGCCTGGTTTTGTTTTGCTTTTAAATAATATTATGACAAATATTTGAAGGGGCAGCACTGGGAAAGAGAGAGTGGATATTTTCCAGAGCATGGGGTTAGGTCTGAAGGATTGATGCTGTAGTAAGATAGATTTTATCTCATTATCAGAAACATCATTAAAATAATCATGGTATATTGGGACTTACCTGGTAGTCCATTGACTAAGGCTCTGTGCTCCCAATGTGGGGGACCCGGGTTCAATCCCTGATCAGGGAACTAGTTCCCACATGCCACAACTAAGATCTGGGGCAGGTAAATAAATACAAAAAAAAAAAATCATGGTATGTTGTGAGATACTGAGCTTCCTGCTTCTTAAAGCATTAGAATTATTAGCACACTACTAAAAATGTGTCAGACACTGCTGGTTCTAAATAGGTTACTTTAAGAGGCATATATTCTCAGCCAGTGGAGGTATTCAAACACAGGATTGCAGACTTGAGCTAGATGACTTCTATTTTTTCCTCAATCCTTTCTTTGATTTCTTGTACACATTCAATCAGTTATATACTGCCTGAGAACAGGAAACTTATCTTTTATTGTTTTTATAGCTCCCCACAGTCCTTAGGTTTTTAAATATTCATTGCCTTTTTAGTTTGGGCAACAAATAAACAATCCTATGAGGGAGGCAGAAAAGATATGGACTCCTTTTGATAGATGAAGAAATTGTGGTGAAGAGATGTACATTTTCTTGGCTAAGACCACATAGGTGTTTCTGAACCTAAGTTCTGACTCCTCCCCATATTAATATATTTTGTCAGATTCTCCCACCTATGATAAAAATTTATGTAAATGAACCCTTAGGTGCTGTGGCTGCCTGGCTGGTTGACATTTGGCTGCCTACTAAATCTTCTGACTTAATATTTTATTATATGATGAAAAATCTCATATCCAGAAAAGTTGAAAGAGTTGTACACTGAACACCCTTGTACCTACCACCTAAAATCTACAGCTAGCTTTTTACTATATTTCTTTATGATTTATCTGTCTATAATGCATCCCACTGGTTCTTCTTATTTAGTCTCTCGTTGCCCTTGGGGAATTCCATGAAGATACATACCATTTATATTGTCCTTTCCCTTTTTCCCTCATACCCTCGGGTATGGAGAACTTGGTGGAGATGGAAATGGCAACCCACTCCAGTGTCCTTGCCAGGAGAATCCTATGGACAGAGAAGCCTGGCAGGCTACAGTCCATGGGATCGCAAAGAGTTGGACACAACAGAGCGACTAAACCCCCACCATCACCACTATGAAGAACTTGCACCAAAGTTTCTGACCACAAGTTATATTTTGTATTCATTTTTCTAATTCCTTTATTCCTCTCCCTTAGCTGACTCTGATCCAGAATGGTAAGATTGACTTTTCTGTTCTCAGAGGAAGTATTTTGCCTGTATTGGCCAAGGGAGTCACTTTCTGCCAATCCTCAAGAGAATGCCAACCTTGGATTAAATAAGAGTTTCTAGCTTTTCTCTCCTGAGCCTTTGAAGAGACTATTTACCTCTGGATACTGATAGTGAAGTCATTGTTGGAGTGGTATAAAGCTGAAGCAGTTCACATTTTTCAGGCTTTAGTCTTAAGGATCTCTGATCCTGACAGAAAGGGAGCAGTTCACATTTTTCAGGCTTTAGTCTTAAGGATCTCTGATCCTGACAGAAAGGGTAGGACAAATAAAGCAAGACTTTAACCCTGAAATTAGCACACATTTGCAATATTATTCCTTTATTGGTGTCATAAGTATCATTGAATGATATGAGCCTTTATGGCTGTGACCTTCTCTCTGGGTTACTTTTCTCCTTCCAATGACAGGTTGAAATAGGACCGAAAGGGAAAGGAATCTACTGTTCCTACCGTTGCTGGTAGGGAGCAGGCCACCAGCCTTTAACCCCATACCTAACCTTGGTGACTGGAGCCCCTAGAACCCCTGTTCTGTCTCAGAATTCCTGTCTTCAAAGGCATGTGTCTTTCTAGCCCCTAATTTGTACCGTTTAAGAGTATGTTCTGGACTTCCTTCATGGTCCAGTGGTTAAGAATCTGCCTGCCAATGCAGGAGACACAGGTTTGATCCCTGGTCTGAGAAGATTCCACATGCCTCAGAATAACTAAGCCTGTGCACACTGCAGCTGGAGAGTAGCCCCCACTCACTGCAACTAAGGAAAGCCCACATGCAGCAACAAAGACCATGTGCAGCCAAAAAAAAATTTTTATTATTTTTTAAAACAGTGTGTTGTGAGCTATAGACCAGTGGGCATCCCTGGAAAGCACTGACCCTTTATCACCATACCATCTCTGACCTAGCTCACTGCATCTGTTTGGCTTTCAGGATTGAGCATGCACGCATGCATGCCAAGCATCGCGGCCACGAAGCCATGCATGCTGAAATGGTCCTCATCCTTATCGCTACCTTGGTGGTGGCCCAGCTGCTCTTGGTGCAGTGGAAACAGAGACATCCCCGCTCCTACAATGTAAGCCACTTTGCTCATTTCTTTGCTTGCCAGTCCTCAAGAGACTCTTCTTAAGTATTCGAGGGTCTAGCCTAACCCAGGCCTCATGTAGGCAAGGAATCAATAATAAAAATAAACTGTGTATGAATAGTGTGTGGTGAATGTGCTTTTAAGGGACAAGTGATTCAGATGATGAAAACTGGGCTAGAACCTGAACCTGCTTTCATGGCCAGAAAAGGTAGGTGCTTCCTTTTAACATTGTGGGATAAATTCACGAAGGAACTGTTCATCAGAAGCTATTCAAATAGATTAGAAAGACCAGGCTTCCATGAATTTTTAGATTAATATTTTAAAAGGCACTGACAGTGGGAGGCAATGTAGCAGGTGATGAGAAGGCAGGGTTAAAGTTAGAGAGACCTATAAAGGTACTAAGAGAGGAGGAACAAAAATGAAAACATACAAAGTCTATAGCTAAATGGCAGAAATACATCCTTGCTTATTAGTAATTACTTTAAATATAAGTGAATTAAATTCTCCTTTAAATAGACTGATTGTCAGATTGACTTAAGAAAACACATTATCCATCCATATACTGTCTGTAAGATACTCTAGATACAAAGAAACGAGATAAAAGTAAAAGGATGGAATAAGATATTAAATGCAAATGATAACAGAGAAAAAGCTGGTGACTTGAATATCAGACAAAATAGAATTTTAAATCAAAAAAGGTACACGAGATAAAAAAGGACGTTGTTCAGTCACTAAATCATGTCCGACTCTTTGTGATTCCATGGGCTGCTGCATGTACCAGGCTTCCCTGTCCTTCACTGTCTCCTGGAGTTTACTCAGATTAATGTCCATTGAGTTGGTGATGCTATCTAAACAGTTTTATCCTCTGCTGCCCCCTTCTTTTGTCTTCAGTCTTTCCTAGCATCAGGGTCTTTTCCAGTGAGTCAGCTCTTTGCATCAGGTGGCCAAAGTATTGGAGCTTCAGTTTCAGCATCAGTCCTTCCAGTGAATATTGAGGGTTAATTTCCTTTAGGCTTGACTGGTTTGATCTCCTTGCTGTACACAGGACTCTCAAGAGTCTTCTCCAGAACCACAGTTCAAAGACATCAATTCTTTGGCACATAGCTTTCTTTATGATCCAACTCTCATGTCCGTGCATGACTAAACCATAGCTTTGACTATACAGACCTTTGTTGGCAAAGCGATGTCTGCTTTTTAATACACTGTCTAGGTTTGTCATAGCTTTCCTTCCAAGGAGCCAGCATCTTTTAATTTCATGGCTGCAGTCACCATCCACAGTGATCTTGGAGCCCAAGAAAATAAAATCTGTTGCTGCTTCTACTTTTTCCCATCTGTTTGTTGTGATTACGTATTGATAAAAGGTTCACTGCACCCAGAAGATACAACAGTTATAAACATATATGCAGCCTAACAAAGGAGTTCCCAGATCCGTGAAGCAAGAATTAACAGAATTGAAGGGAGAAACAGATGGTTCTATAGTAATAGTTGTAGAGCTCAGTACCCCACTTCCATAATGGATAGAATAACCAGATAGAAAACTAACAGATAACAGAGAACTTGGACAATATTATAAACCAATTAGACCTAATAGACATACATAGCACACTGTACCCAACAACAGCAGAATACGTGTTCTTCTCAAGTGCACATAGCCCATTCTCCAATAGACCATATGTTAGGCCACAAAGTAAACCTCAGTAAATTAAAAAACATTGAAATCACAAATGCAACTACTCTGGACGAGGACATGGCAGGTAGTATCCTGAATTCTTTTATAACTGTTACTGTAGAAGTATTTAACCTTTTCAAGTATAACAACCCTTCTTTAACATAAAAAACTTGGCAAGCATCCACATGATGATAATTATACTTTGAAAGAATATGTAAACACATATAGTAGTAATCAGTTCAGTTCAGTCACTCAGTTGTGTCTGACTCTTTGCAGCCCCATGGACTGCAGCGTGCCAGGCCTCCCTGTCCTTCACGACTCCTGGAGTTTACTCAGATTCAGGTCCATTGAGTCGGTGATATCATCCAACCATCTCATCCTCTGTTGTCCCCTTCTCCTCCCGTTCCAGTGTTTGCACTGTTTCTCTATTTGCCATGAAGAGATGGGGCCAGATACCATGATCTTAGTTTTTTAAATATTGAGCTTTAAGCCAACTTCTTCACTCTCTTCTTACTTTCATAAAGAGGCTCTTTAGTTCTTCTTTGCATTCTGCCATAAGGGTGCTGTCATCTACATAACTAAGGTTATTGATATTTCTCTTTGCAATCTTGAATCCAGCTTGTGCTTCATCCAGCCCAGCATTTCTCATGATGTACTCTGCATCCAAATTAAATAAGCAGAGTGATGATTATTTATGTCAAGGAGCCTTGATATACTCCTTTTCCTATTTGGAACCAGTCTGTTGTTCCATGTCCAGTTTTAACTGTTGCTTCCTGACCTGCATATAGATTTCTCAAGAGGCAGATCAGGTGGTCTGGTATTCCCATCTCTTTCAGGTAATAGCAATTATTAATTCAGTAAATGTCAGTAATGGCTAACATTTATTGAATTCTTACTATGCCAGCCACTGTTCTAAGCATTTTACATATATACCCCATTTAATCCTCACAATAATCCAGTGACTACTGTTGCCTCCAATTACAGATGAGGAACTGAGACAGAATGGCTAAGTAACCTGCTCCAGTGGTAAAAATCATTATTTGAACCCAGACAGTTTTATTCCAGAGCTTTTAGTCTTAAATCCTAAATAATTCTTTTTCTGTATATGTGCTTTTTCAGACCTCTTATAATATGGCCAGAGATGTCCAGGGGTCTGTAACCCACAGGATGGGAACTGCTAAACTATGTCATTTAACCGTCCTAATAGCCCTTGAGGTAAGTGCTGTGAACAAACTGAGGTCCAGAGAGTGCAGGCATGAAGGAGAAACTAATTGATAAAGACATGATTTGAATCCAGATCTTCTGTTTTCATGTTTCATAATTTTGACTGTGCTTCTGGAAAGAAATCTATCGGGGGAACCAAAGGATAATCTGAAGCATAGGAGGAAGAGAGATTAATTTTGCCTTTGAGCTGGCACGTGTTCCAGACATTACTGGCACATAGCCATCTCAAGTATTGTCATGTACCTCAAGTGGAGACATCTGTATTTTCAGGTCATAGTGCATGGAATGACCGCATGACACCAAGGCTTTTTGAACTAGGCACCATCCAACAGACTAAGCCGTCTGGGTGGAGCTTGATGTCTAGACCCTGTTGGGCTTCACTCTGCCATGTGAGATAAGTCACTTGTTTCTCCTTGTGTGCTTACAATACCTATTCCTTAAAATGGGGATTATCAGGATAGTTTAATTGAACCTAGAAACTAAGAAAAATCTTAAGTCAAATGTCAAGTGAACCCACTTTGCATTTCTGTGCTTGTATTTAGAAATGATTATATAATGTTAGCTTATCTGCAGAGATTTTTGAAAATCTCTGAAGAATTGAAGATGCATATATATACTGCAGTGTCTTTTCGTATGTATTTTTTAAAAAAGCAAATGACATCCTTACTTAAAACAGTATCTTAAGAAAACCTGATGTGGAAAATGAGAGGATGCTCTGCCTGGGCTGGTAACCCTCACCCCTCCACCTTCTCAAGAACATATATAGGACTCATCAGAGTGTTAGAAAACCAATAATGTGCCATTCACTAGTTAATCCTTAATAGGAATGTGATTGAGGCCAGTTGTATAAAGAAATACACATTCATCTCATTACTTATTGCCATGCCCTGTAAACATTATGCGAAGTGTGTTGGTGAGATGACATGCTAGCTTTATAGCATATCTTGCACCGACAAACTTAAACTCTTATCTTTAGAAAATTGGAAGAGGAAATCTGTATATCCTGCTTTATGCTGCTCTTATTCAATAATTATCTATATTGGTTTTGTTAAAACTTTGATTAACTTGGATACAGTGAATATTTTTACTGCTTTAAAATACTTTGGAAGAAGAAAAATTCCAAGATGTATGTACACAATGGCATCTCCTGTCCTTTTTCAAGCTTATCAGAAGTTGGAGCTGTTTGCCTTGCAACAGTAAATACGCTAAGTCAGACTGTCCGACTTGCTTAGCCAATGCTCCTGCTTCCCAGCTATCTGACTTTGTACCTCTCTGAGACTCAGTTCTTCTTGTCTTTAAATTGGGGTCGTAATATCTATCTCATGTGTTGTAAAGATTATATAAGATCACATGGCAAAGTATTTTGTAAACTCCAAAGCTAATGTTAGGGACTTTTTTGCTCATATTCTTAAGAGAAAAAAAGCCCAAGGCATAAAAATATCTTCAGGTACTATTTTATATGGAAATGGAATAGAATTTTATTTTTGTTAAGGACAATTTCACATAACAGAATTCACTATTTTACCTGTTTTAAAGAGTATAATTCAGTGTCCTTTAGCATATCCACATTGTTGTGCAACCACTGTCACTGTTTAGTTCTAGAACATTTTCGTTACCTCAAAAAGAAGCTCCATACCCATTAAGCAGTCACTTCCCATTTCCCCCCTCCCAGCACACCCTGGCAACCACTAAGCTGCTTTCTGTGTATTTGCCTATGCTAGATATAAATCGAATTGTACAGTGTGTGGCCTTTTGTGCCTGACTTCTTTCACTTAACAGTGTTTGCAAAGTTCATTTACACTGCAGTATCTACCAGTACTTTGTTCCTTCTATAGTGAAGTTGCTCAGTCATGTCCTACTCTTTTCGACCCCGTGGACTGTAGCCCGCCAGGCTCCTCTGTCCATGGGATTCTCCAGGCAAGAATACTGGAGTGGGTTACCATTTCCTTCTCCAGGGGATCTTCCTGACCCAGGGATCGAACGGTGTGGCTATGAACAGTCACTGTAAGTTTTTATTTGAACATCTATTTTCAGTTCTATTTTATTTGAACACCTATATCCTAGAGTAGAATTGCTGAGTCATATGTAACTTTATGTTTAACTTTTTGAGGAACTGCCAAATGGTTTTCTACAGCAGCTGTGCCATTTTACATTCTAACTCACATTATATTGGGTTCCAGTTTTTCCACGTTCTCACCGATACTTATTTTCCAATTTTTTTTTGTATTATAGCCATATTATTTTGCATAAAAGTGGGATTTCATTGTGCTTTGATTTATATTTCCCTAATGGTATTTATTTTGGGGGGCTCCAAAATTACTGTTGATGGTAATTGCAGCCATGAAATTAAAAGATGCTTACTCCTTGGAAGGAAAGTTATGACCAACCTAGATAGCATATTCAAAAGCAGAGACATTACTTTGCCAACAAAGGTCCGTCTAGTCAAGGCTATAGTTTTTCCAGTGGTCATGTATGGATGTGAGAGTTGGACAGTGAAGAAAGCTGAGCACCGAAGAATTGATGGTTTTGAACTATGGTGTTGGAGAAGACTCTTGAGAGTCCCTTGGACTGCAAGGAGATCCAACCAGTCCATCCTAAAGGAGATCAGTCCTGGAAGGACTGATGTTGAAGCTGAAACTCCAATACTTTGGCCACCTCATGCGAAGAGTTGACTCATTGGAAAAGACTTTGATGGTGGGAGGGATTGAGGGCAGGAGGAGAAGGGGACGACAGAGGATGAGATGGTTGAATGGCATCACTGACTCGATGGACATGAGTCTGAGTGAACTCTGGGAGTTGGTGATGGACAGGGAGGCCTGGCATGCTGCAATTCATGGGGTTGCAAGGAGTTGGACACGACTGAGTGACTGAACTGAACTGAATGGTGTTGAGCATCTTTTGATGTTTTTATTGGCTGGCTGTATATCTTTCTCGGAGAAATGTCTCTTCAAGTTCTTTGCCCATTTTTTAATTGGATTTTTGTCCTTTTGTGTTTTTTTTTTTTTTGACTGCGCCACGTGGCTTACAGTATGTTAGTTCCCTGACTAACTGAGGCCATGGCAGTGAAAGCCAAGTTCTAACCACTGGAGCACCAGGGATTGTCCTAGGTTGTCGTTTTCTTCTTATTGAGTTATAGAAGTTCTTTATGTAGTCTAGATACTACGCCATCATTAGATATCTAATTCACAAGTATTTTTTCCCATTCTGCGGATTTGGTTCAGTTCAGTTGCTCAGTCGTGTCTGACTCTTTGCAACCCCATGGTCCATAGCACGCCAAGCCTCCCTGTCCATCACCAACTCCTAGAGTATACCCAGACTGAGTTGGTGATGCCATCCAGCCATCTCATCCTCTGTCATCCCCTTTTCCTTCTGCCTTCATTCTTTCCCAGCATCAGAGTCTTTTCAAATGAGTCAGCTCTTTGCATCAGGTAGCCAAAGTATTGGAGTTTCAGTTTCAACATCAGTCCTTTCAGTGAACACTCAGGACTGATCTCCTTTAGAATGGACTTGTTGGATCTCCTTGCAGTCCAAGGGACCCTCTGAAGAGTCTTCTCCAACACCACAGTTCAAAAGCATCAATTCTTAAGCACTAAACTTTCTTTATAGTCCATCTCTCACATCCGTACGTGACTACTGGAAAAACCACAGCTTTGACTAGACAGACCTTTACTGGCAAAGCAATGTCTCTGCTTTTTAATATGCTGTCTAGGTTGGTCATAGCTTTTATTCCAAGGAGCCAGCATCTTTTAATTCATGACTACAGTCACTGTCTGCAGTGATTTTGGAGCTCCAAAATAAAGTCTGTCACTGTTTCCATTGTTTCCCCGTCTATTTGCCATGAACTGATGGGACCAGATGCCATGATCTACCCCATGAATGATATGAAAATATCCAGTAAACCATGTTGTAAACTCACGGGCTGTCATTGAAGCTTTGTTGTTCCATTAATAGATCTCAGGCAGAGGAGATTTAGCATAATTCTTAGGGGCCCTAGGATTTTTGAAATGGCTTCAACGTAAAGTCACCAGATGGGTTATCCTGTAAAGAAGAGAGTCAGTCAGTCTATCCTTTGAAGCTTTGAAACCAGGCATTTTCTCCTCCTCTCTGTGAAAGTCATAGATGGCATCTGTTTGAAAATCTGTCGTTTAGTGTAGCTACTTTTCATTCATCATCTTAGATCTTCTGGGTAACTTGCTGCTGCTTCTCCATCAGCATTTGCTACTTCACCTTGCCCTTTTATGTTGTGGAGATGGCTTCTTTCCTTAAACCTTATGAACCAGCCACTGCTAACTTTAAACTTTTCTTCTGCAACTTCCTCACCTCTCTCAGCCTTCAGAGAGTTGATCTGGATTAGGCTTTGGCTTAAGGGAAAGTTGTGGCTGGCTTGATCTTTTATCCAACCACTGAAACTTTCTTTATGTCAACAGTAATACAGCTGTTTTGCTTTCTTATCATTCCTGTGTTCACTAGAGTATCACTTTTAATTTCCTTCAAGAACTTTTCCTTTGCATTCACCACGTGGGTTAAATGAAGCTTTGTTGTTCCATTAATAGATCTCAGGCAGAGGAGATTTAGCATAATTCTTAGGGGCCCTAGGATTTTTGAAATGGCTTCAACGTAAAGTCACCAGATGGGTTATCCTGTAAAGAAGAGAGTCAGTCAGTCTATCCTTTGAAGCTTTGAAACCAGGCATTTTCTCCTCCTCTCTGTGAAAGTCATAGATGGCATCTGTTTGAAAATCTGTCGTTTAGTGTAGCTACTTTTCATTCATCATCTTAGATCTTCTGGGTAACTTGCTGCTGCTTCTCCATCAGCATTTGCTACTTCACCTTGCCCTTTTATGTTGTGGAGATGGCTTCTTTCCTTAAACCTTATGAACCAGCCACTGCTAACTTTAAACTTTTCTTCTGCAACTTCCTCACCTCTCTCAGCCTTCAGAGAGTTGATCTGGATTAGGCTTTGGCTTAAGGGAAAGTTGTGGCTGGCTTGATCTTTTATCCAACCACTGAAACTTTCTTTATGTCAACAGTAATACAGCTGTTTTGCTTTCTTATCATTCCTGTGTTCACTAGAGTATCACTTTTAATTTCCTTCAAGAACTTTTCCTTTGCATTCACCACGTGGGTTAACTGGCACCAAGAGGCCTAACTTGTCTCAGCTTTTAACATGCCAGTGAGATTAAGCTTTCACTGAGCTCAGTCATTTCTAGCTTTTGGTTTAAAATTAGAGATGTGTGACTCTTCTTTCACTTGAACACTCAAGGGTCATTGTAGGGTTATTAATTGGCTTAATTTCAATATTGTGTCTCAGGGAATAGGGAGACCCAGGGAGAGGCGGGGGTTTCCCTGGTGGCTGGAAGAATAAAGAATCTGCCTGCAATGCAGGAGACCTGGGTTTGATCCCTGGGTTGGAAAGATCCCCTGGAGAAGGAAATAACAACCCACTCCAGTATTCTTGCCTGGAGAATTCCATGGACAGAGGACCCTGGCATGCTATAGTCCATGGGGTCGCAAAGAATTAGACATGACTGAGCAACTAACACTTTCACTTTTTCAAAGCGAGGGAGAGATGAGAAATGGGTGGTTAGTGGAGCACTCAGAACATAGACAGTGTTTGTTGATTAAGCTTGTTATTGCATATGAGCGTAGTTTGTGGTGCTCCAAAACAGATACAGTAGTGACATCAAAGATCACTGATCACCATGACAAATATAATAATAATGATGAAATATTGTGAGAATTACCAAAATGTGACACAGAGACTCACATGAACTGAGTAAATGCTATTGGAAAAATGGCACCAATAGACTTGTTCAATGTGATGTTTATCTTAGTTACAGCAGTGACTCAGTAAACTTTTTACAGAAATGATTTGCATAGCTGGGCCAGCATTCTTGTAGAATTAAAAATGGAATTTCTTGGTCAAGTGGAATTGCCGTTTAATTATTAATAGATCTTGTCAAGTTGCCCTTCACAAAAGTTATAGCAGTTTACAGTCTCATCAACAGAAGTTAAACAGTGCTGTTACCCAGTGTTAAAGAGAATATAGAGAATCCTCAGTATTTTTAATCTTTGTCAAATCTAATATGGTGAAAATATCTAATTTAAAAATCAGGTAGTTCTGTAATGTTTAGAAACCGACACTCTTCTGCCTATCTCTATTCATCCTTGATATATATATGTAATATATATATATATAATATAAAACATATATATATATATATAGAATTTTACTTTTGAACATGTATTGACTTTCTGCCATGGAAAGTGGTGATTATCTTTTAACACTACGTCTATACCCATCACATACACACTTTTGCTCCTCCCAATTTTTAGTAAATAAGTTTTCCCTATTTGCATTATTGTAACATGTAAATGTTATTCACAGCTGAACCATGTGGTGTGTTCAGTCACATTTCTTTCCTTGCTTAGGATTCTTTTAGAATTTTCCTGCTTTATAAGAGTTTTTGTATATTAGGAATAAGCATTTTGACATATGTGTTGGAATATGTTTCCCCAGATTGCTCTGATTTTATTTTTAGGATTGGTACTTTATAGATTAGATTTTTTGAACCATCTTGTGGACTGAAGATTCTATTCCTTGCTGTTCTATTTGTATATCCCATTTTGTTAGTCCTTGTTTTTCATCCTGGGGCATCTAAAGTTCTCCCTATCTAAACAGATTTTAGGTACTTGCTATAGATATGAGTTTACAGTTCAAACTGTGGTGATTAATAATGGTTAAAACTGATACAACACTGTAGAGCAACTATACTCCAAAAAGCAAAATTAAAAAATTATTTTGCTACTCAGATCTATGTAAAAAGTAAATTTTATTGTTATTTCAAAAAAACCCCAACATACACATATTAAACACATTAAAATGTGGAGTAAGTAAGGAATGGGAATAAACAAGAATCAGAACAACTCCTTTGAGAATGTTGTGTAAAGGAGAAGCTCTCGGACTGTTGTTGAGTAGTGAAAACATGAACTGTTTGAGGTTAGCTGTCAGAGCTTCACAGGGCATGCCAAGAAACGATGGAATTAATTGATAAGGCTCTGTTTCTCTCCAACTGAATGAAATTTTCTGTTCTTTACTAGTGCTGGTTGGTGGCCCAGCCTTCCATCAGGCACCCATGACCACTAAGTAGAAAAACACTAGCTCTGTTCTCCTAGACCAGGTTTCTCAGTAGGGAGCATATTAACATTTTGGCCAGATGATTCTTTATTTTTTTCAGGGGCTATGAGGTGCATTGTAGGATGTTTAGCACCAGTCCTGATTTCTACCTACAATCTCCTCCCTCTGACTGTGACAACCAAAACTGTCTCCAGACATTGTCAAGTGTCCCCTGGGGAGAAAATTCATCCATAATGAGAAATACTGTCCTAGATTCTGGAACCTAGAGGGGTATGGATGTTGCCAGCCATAAGGTTGATTATGAGCGAGCATGCCAATCTACTGGTTTCATGTGAAGATTATCAAACTTCTTTCTACAATTTAGGAGTTCAAATAAAAAGAATTAGATTAAAAGAAGAGTCTAAATTAACTGCTCTTGGGAGCAAGCAATCCTACTCTTTTCTGTATTCAAATTTCAGATACTGTTCTTTTCAGTAGCAGCAACAACTGTAATGATACCTTACACTGCTTTATAGTTTTGAATTTGTTGATTAAAAACAAAATACTTTTCTCATCTGTTATTGCTTTGAAACCTCAAATAGCTTTATAAGATAGGATAGGAGTTTGTCTCCATTTTTCAGATTAGGAAACTGAAGTGCAAAATCCAGATGTGATTTGCCAGGAGCACATGACCATCATATTGGGGTGCTGGATATAAAATCTGGTTCTTGGTTTAAGTGCTTTTTCCATAGAGCACTTAACCTTTGAGGTTTCCAAAAGTTTCAGGAGATTGTTGATAGTTCTGCCATAGTAATTTCTGTTTTTAACCCCCTCCCCGCCCTGGATTTTCCTTTAATGACTTTGCCCATGTCCTTTTCTTGGATTTCAGTATTTTCACAACCATCCTCACTTTGGTCTATGTTGTTTTGCCTCCTCCGAGTTCCCCCTAACTTGGTGACCAGTGCTGGGAGGCAGGACTCGGGAGACAGAAGATCTGGGTTGGAAGCCTAGCCCAGGATTTGATGTTTGGTTTCTCTGTAGCTCGGTTTTCATCATCTATTCAGAGTCTAATCTTACTTGCTCCTTAGCTCCCTCAGGGATGTTAGGGGAAGGAGTAAGCCTATGCCTGGAAAAGTATCCATCCTATTTTTAAAGATCTCCAAGGAGAAGCTTTCATCATCCCTGTCTGTTACCAAATATAGTTTCTTTTCAGACTCCTGTCTCCTGAACTGCTATTCCCTCCTGGAATGGATGAGTGGCAAAATCTCCTACCTGGAAATCTTTAAAGTACTATAGATTTTTCTCAGACCTAGACAATAAGAGGGTCACTAGAATGTGGCTAGAGAATGCTGACTAAGATGATAAAGGGTTGTATCCACTTTCTGTGAGAAAAACTTTTCTCCCCAGAATATAATTAAAAACTCCTAAGTGTGATCAGCCTTCTTTGAGCCTTGCCTGCCTCTTTAGGCTCGTTTTTCACACCTCCCTCAGGTGCCTGTGTGCTCTCTCGAGGATACCTTGCTCCCGCATCATGATGCCCTTCTCCATCTGCACCTGTTGGACCATCCGGGACAGAGATGATAATTCCTCCACGCTGGGTGGGGCACTTCCGCTCTCCTTTCTTGGCTACCAGGACCTGCTCCATTATAGCACTTCTTACACTGCATTATGGTTGTTTCTCCTCGAGAAGCTTTTGTTGATCAACTTTGAATTCCCCAGTCCTTAGCCTGGTGTCCAGTAAATGCCCAACAAGTATTTGTTAAATGACTGCTTGAGTGACTTTGACCTGAGGAGAAGACGACTTGAGGGAAAAAGACATAATTTGGGGTATTAGGAGAGTAGGCATAAGGAATAGGGAGTAAATATACTCTGCACTTCTCTGAGGGACAAGAATTTGACCCAGAGGCAGAAGGTAGACAAAGGCAGGTTTTTTCAGGTCAGCAATAGGAAAGAACTGTCTAGCACTTCTTTTATCACTGGAATATCTGCTTCTTATGATAAGGTTGATCATTTTCCAGGGGTGTGGCAGGAGGTAATTGCCAACCAAGTTTTTGCCCTTTGGAATATTCTAGCAATACTTAGGGTCTTGTTGCTGCTAAGTCGCTTCAGTCATGTCCGACTCTGTGCGACCCCATAGATGGCAGCCCACCAGGCTCCTTCATCCCTGGAATTCTCCAGGCAAGAACACGAGTGGGTTGCCATTTCCTTCTCCAGTGCATGAAAGTGAAGTGAAAAGTGAAAGTGAAGTTGTTCAGTTGTGTCCAACTCTTCGGGATCCCATGGACTGCAGCCCACCAGGCTCTTCCATCCATGAGATTTTCCAAGCAAGAGTACTGGAGTGGGGTGCCATTGCCTTCTCCACTTGGGGTCTTACTGGGTCACAGAAACCATGCTGACTATATTTGCTTGCTGGGCTTCTGAATGATCTTCAGATAATAGTCACACCTTCCTTTAGTTTTGTCCAGGCCTGTTATCCCAGCGTCTTCAGCTGTTATGTGATTTGGTTTCCAGGCCCTTTGTAATCCTGGCTACTTTGTTATGGTCATGTTTATTTATCAGTGTTCTTTGTACATTGTGGACCTAAAACCAGATCTCAGGGCCGAAGAATTCTTTGACAGAGCAGAGAACGGTAGAGCTACTTGTTCCTTCATTCAGGGTTTATTCTTAGTTAAGTAGCATAGTGTTGCCTTGGCTTTTGGCATATAGTGTTGGCATATACTCCTGGCAGTTTGTAGTCAGGTGAAACCCCTAGATCTCTTTCATGTGAGCAGCTCCTTCCCTATCCTATACTTGGGTAGTTGGTGAAGTTTCAGCCTCAGGTTTCGGTTCTTTATTTCAGCTTACCAGATCACAGAGTGGTAGAGCTAGAAGAACTGTAGGAATGAGCTTCATTCATTTTGGATCTTGTTTCTATTTTCTATGTTCACTGCCTTGCTCCTCTCTCCTTTCTCCCAAGCTTTGTGCTGCTCACAGTTTGATAAGCGATCCTTTGTATTTTCATCTGAATCATTCATGACAGTATTGATCAGAGCTATGGAGCATATCCCAGACCTTCTTTCGGTTGACCTCTGTCCATTTATCAGCATTTTTTTTTTTTTTCAAGCTGATCCAAGCTGTGAGTCTCTTACTTTGTTGTGCTACCTGGACTTGCAGTTTTCATTTCATCCTTGGTATTCCTCTGCAGTCAAGCATAGTAGGTGATCTCTGTCCCCACAACACAGGCAAATAGGAAGTGATGGGAATCCTGAAAGTCAGACATGCCTCTGGCAAGGGAGCTAGTGTCCAGAGAAGGATGTAATCTGGCAGCTCTTTTTTGTTTTCATGAATTACAGTTTCTGAGATGAAAGAAATCTAAACAAAGTCCGTTTAAATAAGGGTTAGCTAACTATTACTGTAGCATCTAACATAATCATGTCAACTGTGTAGTCTTGTGGAGAGGTAAGTAGGTTGTTGCTATTCTTACCTTCCAGATCAGAGAAGCTGGGATTGTTCCTCAGTAAATGTTTGCTTAAAGAATCAGTAAGTCAATTTCAGGCTGGTCTTCACTTCAGCTTCATATTTGCAGATTCAGGGAAAGAGGATGAATGGCTTTCACACACACGTGCGCTTGCATACACACGCACACACGCACACACGCACAAACACCATAATGAAACCTCCTTCAGAACCAGCTTCGCTTGTGGCTTCCCTTGCGACTCAGCTATTAAACAATCCTCCTGCAATGTGGGAGACCTGGGTTCGATCCCTGGGCTAGGAAGATCCCCTGGTGAAGGGAAAGGCTACCCACTCCAGTATTCTGGCCTGGAGAATTCCATGGACTGTATAGTCCATGGGGTAGCAAAGATTGGACACGGCTGAGCGACTTTTACTTTCACTTTTCAGAACCAGCCAGAGCACTGCCATTTCTGGCCAGTCTCCCCTTGACAGCTTCTGCCAGCACTGGTGCATCTCTCCTCTGAATTCCCATATCAGTGCTTGATGCTTTGCATGACTGCCCAGTTCCTGCATTTATGTCTCATTACCTCAGATTCTGGAGGAGAAGTTAAGGCCACGGCTACCCCTTGTTTTGTGCCTTTCAAGGCATCAGGTATAAGCATTTGGTTAAACAAACTGTTGAACCAGAGTGTTGCCACCAGATGGCACCAGAGTCCCTGCCATTAGTCTTGAGAATTTTGAGTAACTTTCAGCCATTTATTGCCAAACTAGTCATTAAAAATGCCTTCAACTTAATTTATTAAGCAGAATGCCCTACAGTAGACACAAATAAATTAACCAGGCAGAATTGTAACTTACCGTTTTCCCCGTGGTAAACTGTTGTGTTCACCCAGCCCCTCTTCCTGCCCCTTCTGACCTGGGCTCTCACCCCAGCAGCTGCTTTCAAAGCCCTGAACAGAATCTGGCTTTCACACTTCCCTGGCAGAGAGTGTCTTAATATCTCACCACTTTTAATTTGTTGATTATTTTAGTTATCTCATTGCTATCTTTGCTCCCTTATATATGTGACTTTATGAATTTTCAATCATGTGAAGCCGTAGTAAGAGTTCTCATTGATTTAAGCAACTGTGCTTACTGTGCAGCTGTGCTTATGGTTTTATATACATTGTTGCCATTGAAATAATTTATTTTTTTAATCACTCAGTCATGGCTGACTCTGTAACTTCGTGGATTCTGCAACTTCCAGACTCCTCTACCTATGGGATTTTCTGGAGTGGGTTGCTATTTCCTTCTCCAGGGGTCTTCCTGACTCAGGAATTTAACCCATGTCTTCTGCATTGCAGGCTGATTCTTTACCATTGAGCCACCTGGAAGCTGCCATTGAAATAAAAGAGCTATCATATTGAATCCTTACATTATATTTATTATATTACTTGTATTGAATGCTTGCCTTGTTGGGTACTGTTCTGAAAGTTTTCCATGCATTAACACATAATCTGTATAGCCTAATGGAGTAGATACTGTTATCTTCATTTATATTTTAAAAAACTAAGGCTATCAGAGCTGAGTGACTTGCCTAGGTAACAGAAAGTAGCTATATTGGGATTCATATCTAGATATCTTTAATTCTAAAGTCACTAGTCATTTCACTATATTATATCATTCTACTATGTCCACTTGATCTTTAAAGATTTTTTCTTATTTAGAAAGGGTCTAAAGTTTTATTGAGTCATTAAATAAGGATTTGATCTTTGTTATTAGCCTGCTGCTAGAATGTTAGCCCCTTGAAGAAAGGAACTAGAAGTCATGTTTATTTCTCTTCCCATTAAATGTACAGTAAATACTTGATGGATGAGTGAGAGTGAACACTGCCTTCACTCTCCCAGGGAGTCTGATCTAACAGAACCTTAGTGTGCTAGAATTTAAAGGGCTTTGAAAATCAAGTCAAACCGTCCTTGGGGTGACCTAATGATTTGGAGGCAGATCAGAACTAGAATCCAGGTTTGTAGGGCTTCTATCGGGACATCTGTTTCGAAGAACCTAAAGTGAAAGTCACTCAGTCGTGTCCAACTCTTTGCGACCCCATGGACTGTGGCCTACCAGGCTCCTCTGATCATGGAATTCTCCAGGCAAGAATACTGGAGTGGGTTGCCATTTCCTTGTCTAGGATATCTTCTTGACCGAGGAATTGAATGCAGGTCTCGTGCATTGCAGGCAGATTCTTTACCAATTGAGCTACGAGGGAAGCCCAGACTTACTCCTAAATATATCTTTGTTCCACTGTGAATAAAATCCAGTTCCTAACCTAAAATATGCATAGCTACAGCTCATGTGGAGATAATTATCTTAACTAGCTTCCCACCCACCCTCTCCCCACCAGAACATGCTATTGGTGATGGGGAGTGGGAAAGATGCTGTGAGGGCAGGCTGGTTGTTTTTAATGTAAAAAGCCAAATTTTGGGGAAAAGCTGGAAGTAGACAAGAATTCCTGTTCTTTCTCAGAGAAAACATATGTGACTGGACCATGTGATTGAATTCTTCTCAAGTCTCTGTGCCTACTGCTTTATAAACACCCCCATGAGCCTGTCAGAGTAAATGATGTGAAGGCTGATGACCATGCAGCCCTTCTTTCCACACCCACCTTCATCTACCCACTTTCAGTGTCATGATTCTGGTTGCCTTATCCCCTCACTTAAATAATCTGTAGTTGTTTGTTGTGATGCACTTTTCAGGTCTCCTCCATGTATCTCCTAGAATGTCACGTGGAGCATTATTTGGGGAGCCGTTTGTTAGTACGTCCTGGTGCTTCCACACTTTTTTTGTAAGGCCAGAATTTTTTTTTCCATCTAATTTTTATTTTTTAAATTACTTTTTATTTAGTATTGAAATACAGCCTATCAGTCAACAAAAACAAGACCAGGAGCTGACTGTGGCTCAGATCATGAACTCCTTATTGCCAAATTCAGACTTAAATTGAAGGAAGTAGGGAAAACCACTAGACCATTCAGGTATGACCTAAATCAAATCCCTTATGATTATACAGTGGAAGTGAGAAATAGATTTAAGGGCCTAGATCTGATAGATAGAGTGCCTGATGAACTATGGAATGAAGTTTGTGACATTGTACAGGAGACAAGGATCAAGACCATCCCCATGGAAAAGAAATGCAAAAAAGCAAAATGGCTGTCTGGGGAGGCCTTACAGATAGCTGTGAAAAGAAAGAGAGGCGAAAAGCAAAGGAGAAAAGGAAAGATATAAGCATCTGAATGCAGAGTTCCAAAGAATAGCAAGAAGAGATAAGAAAGCCTTCTTCAGCGATCAGTGCAAAGAAATAGAGGAAAACAACAGAATGGGAAAGACTAGAGATCTCTTCAAGAAAATTAGAGATACCAAGGGAACATTTCATGCAAAGATGGGCTCGATAAAGGACAGAAATGGTATGGACCTGACAGAAGCAGAAGATATTAAGAGGTGGCAATACATGGACGAACTGTACAAAAAAGATCTTCATGACCCAGATAATCATGATGATGTGATCACTCATCTAGAGCCAGACATCTTGGAGTATAAAGTCAAGTGGGCCTTAGAAAGCATCACTACGAACAAAGCTAGTGGAGGTGATGGAATTCCAGTGGAGCTGTTTCAGATGCTGAAAGATGATGCTGTGAAAGTGCTGCACTCAATATGCCAGCAAATTTGGAAAACTCAGCAGTGGCCACAGGACTGGAAAAGGTCAGTTTTCATTCCAATCCCAAAGAAAGGCAATGCCAAAGAATGCTCAAATGGACCTAACAGAAGCAGAAGATATTAAGAAGAGGAAGCAAGAATGCACAGAAGAACTATACAAAAAAGAGCTTTACAACCAAGATAATCACGATGGTGTGATCACTCATCTAAAGCCAGACATCCTGGAATGTGAAATCAAGTGGGCCTTAGAAAGCATAACTACAAACCAAGCTAGTGGAGGTGATGGAATTCCAGTGGAGCTATTCCAAATCCTGAAAGATGATGCTGTGAAAGTGCTACACTCAATATGCCAGCAAATTTGGAAAACTCAGCAGTGGGCACAGGACTGGAAAAGGTCAGTTTTCATTCCAATCCCAAAGAAAGGCAATGCCAAAGAATGCCCAAACTACCGCACAATTGCAGTCATCTCACACACTAGTAAAGTAATGCTCAAAATTCTGCAAGCCAGGCTTCAGCAATATGTGAACTGTGAACTTCCAGATGTTCAAGCTGGTTTTAGAAAAGGCAGAGGAACCAGAGATTGAATTGCCAACCTCCGCCGGATCATGGAAAAAGCAAGAGAGTTCCAGAAAAAATTCTATTTCTGCTTTATTGACTATGCGAAAGCCTTTTCAACAATAAACTGTGGTAAATTCTTTAAGAGATGGGAATACCAGACCACCTGACCTGCCTCTTGAGAAACCTATATGCAGGTCAGGAAGCAACAGTTAGAACTGGACATGGAACAACAGACTGGTTCCAAATGGACAGTTAATACCTGTTAATGCATAAATATCATTGGGTAAAGCATACTTAAAGCTGTTATTCAGTTCTTTCAGTTCAGCCAAAAGATGAGAGCAGGTTTTTCTAGAGCACAGAAAGTAAAGAGCAAGAGGGCTGAAATTAGAGTGGTGGTGACTGGAGGAAGAGGAGCAAAAGGAAAAAGAAGTGGGAAAGGAAGAGGAGGAGAAAAGGAAAGAAAGGGAGCAGGAAAGGGAAAGGGGGAGGAGGTGGATGGGGAGGTGGCCAACTTACTGCAGGGAATGGGGATATCCCCTTAGTAGCACAGCACATTTTGGGGGTCTGGTACCCTGAGTATTGGCACTTAACACATTATATCATTTAATCCCCACCATTGCTCTGTGTGGTGCCAAAGCTTATAGCTCATATCCTTCCAGCTTACTTCCAGCCCCAGCACAGTGTTGTGTGGACTCATTTCTGGGGAGAACCAACTTAGCAGACCTCAAAATGAGGATCTGAAGATTCAGAGCCATGACGTCCAAAGAGTGGCATTGCTGAGCCAGCCTTCTCTGGGAAGAGCATCCCACAGAAAGAATATTTTCTGGGGTTCCCTGGTGGTCCAGTGGTTGGGAGTCCACCTTGAAATGCAGGGGACACCAGTTCAGTCCCTGGTCTGGAAAGATCCCACACACTGCTGGGCAACTAAGCGCGTGAGCAACTACTGAGCCCATGTGCTGTGAGTACTGAAGCCCAGGCTGTGCAACAAGAGAGGTCACCTCCGTGAAACGCCCAGGCAGCGCACTAGAGAAAGCCCACACACAGCAGCGAAGACCAGGGCAGCTGAAAGTAAAATAAATAAATAAACTAGGAGCTAGGACTTCCCTGGTGGTCCAGTGGCTTTTTTTGTTTTTGTTTTTTTTTTTTTAAATATTTCCTGATGAAACATTGGTATTATTTGGTAGTGATGTTTTCGGGTATAAAGTTGTGGTGAGCTCCAAGCTGGATTCAGGCTTTTCTCAATGATTATAGCAAAGAATTTGGTCTGTTGGCGGGGAAAGTAGCTCCTACCCAGAGCCTGATGCAGAGGATGGGAGGGAAGAGGAGGACTCACATGAACCAGGTTTCCTGGACATGCTCAGTCCCGAGAAGCTGAGAGTGCAGTTTGTTTGTTCCTGGCTTAATGGTGGTTGTGAATTTATTTGTGATAGTATGACTGTACGTGAGAGAAAATGCCCCTGTTGGGTGTTTGTGTGTGTGTGTGTGGGTGTCTGTGTCCTTTTTAATCAGAGGCTCACTAGAGTGAGTCTGGAAACAGATCATTTGAGGGCCCTCAGCAGCCACAAGAGAGAGCTTGGAAGGAGTTCCTCCCCGATCTCTCAGTAGGGCTGCTGGCTTCCCAAGAGCAAGTGATCCAACACAGAAGAGTCAGCCCCCAAGATGGAAGTGACAGACATTTTAAAAAACTTTTTAATTTTTATATTAGAGTGTAGTTGATTAAAAAGCAAAGACATCACTTTGCTGACAAAGGTCTGTCTAGTCAAAGCTATGGTTTTTCTAGTAGTCATGTATGCATATGAGAGTTGGAACATAGAGAAGGCTGAGCGCCAAAGAACTGATGCTTTCAAAATGTGATGTTGGGGAAGATTCTTGTGAGTCCCTAGGACTTCATGGAGATCAAACCAGTCATTCCTAAAGGAAATCAACCCTGAATATTCATTGGAAGGACTGAAGCTGAAGCTCCAACACTTTGGCCAACTGATGTGAAGAGTGACCTATTGAAAAAGCCCCTGATGCTGGGAAAGACGGAGGGTGGGAGACGTGTACGGTGGAGGATGAGATGGTTAGATAGTATCACTGACCCAATGGACATTAATCTGATCAAACTCTAGTTTGAGTGACCAAACAATAGTTGATTAACAAAGTTAATCAATTCATTTCATGTGAACAGCAAAGTGATACAGTTATATATATACATATATATATATACCTATACTTTTTCAAATTATTTTCCCATTTATGTTGTTACATAATATTGAGCAGAGATCCCTGTGCTATAAAGTAGATCCTCGTTGGTTTTCCATTTTGAATATAGCAGTGTCAGTTCCATACTCCTTAAAAGATGCTTGCTCCTTGGAAGAAAAGCTATGACCAATCTACAAAGCATATTAAAAAGCAGAGACATTACTTTGCCAACAAAGACCCATCTTGTCAAAGCTATGGCTTTTCCAGTAGTCACATATGGATGTGAGTTGGACTATAAAGAAAGCTGAGAAGGCTGAGTGCCAAAGAATTGATGGTTTTGAACCATGGTGTTGGAGAAGACTCCTGAGAGTCCCTTAGACTGCAAGGAGATCAAACCAGTCAATCCTAAAGGAAATCAGTCCTGAATATTCATTGGAAGGACTGATACTGAAGCTAAAACTCCAATACTTTGGCCACCTGATGTAAAGAACTGACTCATTGGAAAAGACCCTGATGCTGGGAGAGACTGAAGGCAGGAGGAGAAGGGGATGACAGAGGATGAGATGGTTGGATGGCATCACTGACTCGATGGACGTAAGTCTGAGTAAGCCCTGGGAGCTGGTGATGGACAGGGAAGCTTGGCATACTGCAGTCCGTGGGGTCTCAAAGAGTTGGACATGACTGAGTGACTAAACTGAACGAATTTACCTCTCCCTGCCACCCTTCCCTCCAGTAACCATAAGTTCATCTCCTAAGTCTGTGAGTTGTGACAGTCGTTTTGTAATCTGATCTTGGAAGAGGCATCCTATTACTCCTGCTATGTTCTGTTTGTTAGGAGCAAGTCACTGGTCCCATGCTTTCAGGGAGCAACTGCATAACGCTGACTGGCAGGATGGAGGCCATCGTAAAGGCCAGCTACCACAGGCCTGTCACAGAAATCTCCTATCTGTGAGTATTCTTGGTCACCAAATCAAAAACATACATTTAATCGTGGTTCACGAAAGTGAATAGTTGATGAGATCCAAGAATGCTGTTAGTAATTCTAAAGCAAAGCTAACTTGTACTGAGAAGCAAACATAAACCAAAGGGAGATACATGGGAGAGACCCACCTTCTGAGAAATTTACTTCTGAGAACACCGAAGACAACTGAGCCAGTTCAATTATATCAGCATTTATTAAGACCTCTGTGTCGTGTACTCTGCTCCGTGTGAAGTCAACTTTGTATTTCCCTTCACACAAAAGAGTGCATTGCTTATTTAGGAAGGCAAGACAAACAGAAAACAGAATGACAACAGGAGAGGTTACATTAACTTGAAGCATGTAGAATGGTATGGAGAGAACGGTCCGCGAACACTTTCTGTAAGAGCAAGCTGCAGAGTGTGTATTTCAGGCTGCGTGGGCCACATATGGTCTTTGTTGCATTTCTTTCTTTTCTTGTACACGATTTTAAAAATGTAAAAACCGTTCTTGAGCTTAGCCCTGTAGGCAGTGAGGCATCACTAGGTTTTTGAATAAGGTTGTTACTGACTTGATGCATGCTGCAGTCCATGGGGTCACAAAGAGTCAGACACGATTGAGCGACTGAACTGAACTGAACTTAACCCTAATTCCTAATTGTTTTAGGGATCCTAATCTGGGGCAGTGAAAGGGGAGGGTTGCTAAGTTGTTGAAGTGTAGTATCCTTGGGCACTGGGTGGGTGGGTAGTGAGAGATGACATTGGATATACAGAAGGAAGCCATATTATGAAGCTAAGGAGTCATGGAAATTTAAAAGTAGGGGTTGTCTCAACCCATTAGATCAATGAAGAAGACTTTGCATTAATCCAGGCCTAATGAAATGATGAGGGCCTATATTTGGCTGGCAGCCTCTATTCATGCTGCTTAGCTCAGGATTGGCTTAATAAATGATTAGGTGGCCCTGAATGATGATAAATGAATACTTCTTCAGAACTAGGAGATAGCTGAATGCTGCTGCTGCTGCTGCTAAGTTGCTTCAGTCATGTCCGACTCTGTGCGACCCCATAGATGGCAGCCCACCAGGCTCCCCCTGTCCCTGGGATTCTCCAGGCAAGAACACTGGAGTGGGTTGCCATTTCCTTCTCCAATGCGTGAAAGTGAAAATGAAAGGCGCTCAGTCGTGTCTGACCCTTCGCGACCCCATGGACTGCAGCCTACCAGGCTCCTCCATCCATGGGATTTTCCAGGCAAGAGTACTGGAATGGGGTGCCAGCTGAATATTTAGTCTCAAATAGAATTGCATGTAAGTAATAATTCATGTCTATATAAAGTGAAAGTCACTCAGTCATGTCCGACTCTTTGAGATACCATGGACTATACAGCCCATGGCATTCTCCCGGCCAGAATATTGGAGTGGGTAGCCTTTTCCTTCTCCAGGGGATCTTCCCAATCCAGGGATCGAACCCAGGTCTATATGTGCATGTCTATATACACATACTAAATACATAGTAGTGTTTGGAACTGATAATCTTCTCTTTTAGGTTTAGAATGGGCCCTCTGGGCTGTCCTTTTTTGAGGCTTAGATCTATTATGCAAATACCATTTGATAACTAGACTTTGTCCCTTTGATTAACATACTGTCTCCTAAATCAGAACTTACAGGTCTTAAGGTACAAACACGGTAGTATAATTTATTTACGACCCCCAAATTTGGATTTGTGTGCAAATATTTAAAGTATAAGACATAGACTTGTAGCAATATAGCTTAGAAAACTTGTTCCGTTACTTATACTTGGGACACCAGCCCTTCCTCATCATAGGAACTGTTAAAAGAAGTGTGCAGGCCTCTCTTCCCAGGGGCGTGGGAGTGCTGTGACATTCGCTCCAGTTTGTGTGGTACTCCTTCCACTGGAAGCCCTGGCAGAAATGCTCAGACAAGGCTGACAGCTTCTCTCACTTGGAGGAGTGGAAACTGTTGCTCTCTGCTCTCTCCTGGGAAAGGAACAGTCCATCCTTTCTCCTGAGTCTATGGGTACTTAGGCTGATTAAAGCCAGCTTTATCCATGCACACCTAGTGAATTTATATTCTTAGCAAAACAGCCAGTTTGCTGAGAACAGTGGTCCTCAAAGGATAGTCTCTAGACTAGCAGCAGCATCACCTGGGAACTTGTTAGAAATGCAGATTTCTGGACCTCAGACCAGACCAACTGAATCAGAAAATCTGGGATTTAGGCCTGGCAGTCTGGTTTTAACAGGCCTTCCTGGTGATTTTCATGCATGCTCAAGTTTGAGAGGAAAAAACCCTAATTCTGAGTTCCAGGTTTGAACGAGGGATTTAGTTTTAAACCAGATCAATGGATCTCTGCATCTGTTGTGGCAAGAAATAATACAATCATCATCAGGGAGTCAGTTATGAGGAATGTCAAAGAGACTGTGAATGGATAATTGGGTGTAATGAAGAGAGAATCAGCTCCCTGGGAATTCCTACTGAAATCTGTTCGAGGATATTTCCAACACTGAATTTTATACGACATTTGGAAATATTCTGCACATTAAAAAAGAATGCAGATTTGATAAGCAATAATGCATTTACTTATCAGCAAACACAGTCTGGGGTTCCCAAAGCTCCAGGCAGCCAGCTGTAGTTGGTCAGCCCAGCGTGGCCACAGAAACCAAGCTGAGTATGTTCTGTTCAGAGAGGCAAGGCAGGAAGCCTCAGGACTCCAGTTTGTTTCGGTTTGCGGGTGCCATTTCCCCATCCCCGCCCCCTTCCTGTGTCATAGTTCCTTTGAGAACAAGTTCTTTAAAATGACATAGTAACCAGTTCCAAATGCAGAGAGAGAGAGAGGAAAAAAAAAACAAAACAAAACTCATCCTTTTCTCCAAAAGAAAATGTAATTCAAGCAGATTTTTCCCAGGATCTCAGTTATTCTTTGGCTGCAGACATACCTTTGGAAGGACTACAGCCGGGTCTCCCTGCACAGAAAGTAAATCAATTGGAAGTACTTCGTGCAACAGATGGATTTTGACCAAATTTTAAAATTATATTTTTGTAAAACAAATTATATTTTAAATTCAGCAGAGAAATTGCCATTTAAAAGGAATTTCCTGGCAGATCTTTTGCCAAGAATATAATTATTTTATAATTTCTTACTACAGAAATTTCCATATACAATAAAACCTTAGTGAAGAAGAATTTTCAAGGAATTGGAGGATTCTTCTTATTCCTTTTTTTTTTTTTTTGGATTGACAGAGGCATAACTGAAAGAAAAATATCCTGTTTCCAGCTTTTGTTGACAATCTTTCTAAAAAGCTTACAATTGATTCTTCAGAATTAGTGGTAGTGGATATAATCAAGCCTTTCTTGGTGATTAAAGACTTTGCAGCAACACTTTTATCAATTGGATAATGATAGAAAATTAGGTTGAATTTGTGTTGACTGTAAAATGATACACTGAAAATGAGTTACGAGAATATTGGAATAAAACTCTTAGTTTTACTTCTTTTTAGTTGATATTTTACTTAAGTATTCAGCAGAGAAGGATACTGGTTTACATAGAAACTTTTGTTGGTTGACTTTTTTTTTTTTTTTTTTGGATTGACAGAGGCATAACTGAAAGAAAAATATCCTGTTTCCAGCTTTTGTTGACAATCTTTCTAAAAAGCTTACAATTGATTCTTCAGAATTAGTGGTAGTGGATATAATCAAGCCTTTCTTGGTGATTAAAGACTTTGCAGCAACACTTTTATCAATTGGATAATGATAGAAAATTAGGTTGAATTTGTGTTGACTGTAAAATGATACACTGAAAATGAGTTACGAGAATATTGGAATAAAACTCTTAGTTTTACTTCTTTTTAGTTGATATTTTACTTAAGTATTCAGCAGAGAAGGATACTGGTTTACATAGAAACTTTTGTTGGTTGGGTCCTGGTTGAAGTTTAGCAGATTTACCTACTGAGTGTACATATATGTTTAGAAAAACTAATAAATAGGAAATGTATGTATTTCTTTAAAAAAACAAATAAGAACTGGACTTAAAATATCTTTGGATTAAACATGCGATTATATTCTCAGTGGAAAAAAAAAAGATAGTTGTTTAAGCCCAGTGGTTGTCTTTGTTTTCATATTTTGTTGGTATTAAGAAGTGGCCCTCAAGCAGGCTATATTCAAATTCCTGACTTGGACAGCCTTCTGTAGACAAACAAAATGGGAGGGTGAGCCAGGTTTAGCACCTTGATTGCTAACCTACTCTAGGATTAATTTAAATTCAGTAAAGCTTATTATATCCCTGGAGGCGGGCATGCAACCAACTCCAGTATTCTTGCCTGGAGAATCTGATGGACAGAGGAGCCTGGCAGGCTACCGTTCATAGTGTTTCAGAGTCAGACATGGCTGAAGTGACTGAGTATGTACACAAAGCTTATTAATATGCTATGGGACAGGGAAGCCTGGCGTGCTGCGATTCATGGGATCGCAAAGAGTCGGACACGACTGAGCGACTGAACTGAACTGAACTGATGATAATTAAGCTGTAATGCTTGGTGCTTCTGGAGATACAAAGATAAGTAAGAGAGCCCTCAGAGAGCTCACAGTCTAGGATGGGAAAACTTTGGAGTATGAAGTTGGGGTAGGGTAATGGAGTGATCCAACCAGGAGTCATATAATTTGAGAATCTTTAAATTGGTTTAGGTGGTGAATGCCACTGAGGAACACAGTGGGATACTGATCCACTTTATTTTACCATGAAAACTAGAATTGATCTTACAAGCAGAAAGCAAGCCTACTTAAAGCTATGTTCGTACTGTAAAATCACATCTGTGAACTCCCAGACCTACAGAAATAACCCCCAAGCTGTTGAGCTAATAGGCAGGATGGACTGTTCCCCATTTTTTTTGCTGTTGTTAATGTCAACATTTGTTGTTGTTTAGTCACTAAGTTGAGTCCAGCTCTTTTGTGACCCCATGGACTATAGCCCACCAGGCTTCTCTGTCTGTGGGACTTCCCAGGCAAGAATACTAGAGTTGGTTGCCATTTCCTTCTCCAAGGGATCTCGACCCAAAGATTGAACCCATACCTCCTGCATTGGCAGGTGGGTTCTTTACCACTGAGCCACTAGAGAAGCCCAGTGTTAACATGCTCCTCCTCAATTCATTATGCCATTTGTTAGCACTTGTCGCTAAATAGGGTTTCCCAGGTGGCACTAGTGGTAAAGAACCTGCCTGCCAGTGCAGGAGACATAAGAGCTCCCTGGGTCCAGAAGGTCTCCTGGAGGAGGAAATGCTAACCCTCTCCAATATTCTTGCAAAGTGATCTGTCACTCAAGGTTCCACTGGAGAGTTACAGTCTTTTGAAATCAGACATTGAAATAGCACAAGATGTGTATAAGAGACAGCCTCCTGCATTGGCAGGTGGGTTCTTTACCACTGAGCCACTAGAGAAGCCCAGTGTTAACATGCTCCTCCTCAATTCATTATGCCATTTGTTAGCACTTGTCACTAAATAGGGTTTCCCAGGTGGCACTAGTGGTAAAGAACCTGCCTGCCAGTGCAGGAGACATAAGAGCTCCCTGGGTCCAGAAGGTCTCCTGGAGGAGGAAATGCTAACCCTCTCCAATATTCTTGCCTGGAAATCCCATGGACAGAGTAGCTTGGCGGGCTACAGTCTATGGAGTTGCAAAGAGTCAGACATGATTGTTGCTAAATAGTGACAGGTATCAAAAGTTGAAGGACATGGAGACTTGAGAAAATTCTATCAATTTAGTTTAAAACTGATTTGGGAAATGATGACGCCTCATTTCTGTAGCAGCCTTCCCTGGTGGCTCAGATGGTAAAGAATCTGCCTACAATACAGGAGACCCAGGTTCAATCCCTGGGTTGGGAAGATTCCCTGGAGAAAGGAATGGCAATCCACTCTAGTATTCTTGCCTAGAGAATTCCATGGACAGAGGAGGCTGGTAGGCTACAGTCAATGGGGTTGCAAAGAATCAGACACAACTGAGCGACTAACACACACTCACACTTGTCTCTCTGTGACTCCATTCTTGCCCTCACCCCACCAGTACCTCTGTCCTTTAGCCTCTTAAAGTCCAGTCTCTGTAGGATTTTCTTGGTGGCTCAGATGGTAAAGAATCTGCCTGCAATGCAGGAGACCTGGGTTTTATCCCTGTGTTGGGAAGATCCCCTGGAGAAGGGAATGGCAAGCCACTCCAGTATTCTTGCCTGGAGAAATCCATGGACAGAGGAGCCTGGTGGGCTACAGTCCAAGGGGTCGCAAAGTGTCAGACATGACTGAGTGACTAACACTTTCACTTTCATTTCTGTAGCAGCTCAGAGAAACCCAGTGCTCTATTGAGGGTATGGGAGCTTCTGAGGTGCTGAAGGAATAGACACTGTGTCCAAAAGGATTTATTGCCCTCCCAGCCTCAGCCTGGAGGTCCTTCCAGAAAGTACTCACTCTGCTCCTGGGTGTGGGGCAGGGATAGAAATTCCTAAATGGTAGGGATGCTCCTGGCTTAGCTTTATACTTTTTCTTGGCACTAACATTTCTTCAGAAAGTAGCTGCTCAATAAGAAATCTGTTGAAAGGTGCCACAAGCTGGGATTTGGAACAAATTTCTCTATAATAACAGTGTTAGAAAGATTATTGGGCTTTCCTGGTGGCTCAATCAGTAAAGAATCCACCTGCAATGCAGGAGATGTAAGAAATGTAGGTCCAGTCCCTTAGTAAGGAGGATCCCCTGGGGAAAGAAATGACAACCCACTCCAGTATTCTTTCCTGGAGAATCCCATGGACTGAGGAGCCTTGTAGGCTACAGTCCATGAGGTCGCAAAGAGCTGGACACAACTGAAGTGACTGAGCATGAGTGCATAATGATTAAGTTTAAATGAAATAATGTTAAATTCATTTTAAAAGATACAAATGAGTTGAATAGATTTTATGAACTGGTCTTAGAAGATACCCTCCTATCTATAATATTATTTACATGGAGTGGTGATTTCTTACTTTTTTAGATTCAATTAGCTAATGTTTATCTCAAGACTATCATGTACCAAATACCTTCTGGACATGCTGGGTCATGAGGACAAAAAAAAAAAAAAAGAGTCCTTCATCTCAAAGGATTTTTAAAAAGATTAAATGAATTATAATGTGTAAAACTGCTCTGAAGGGTGCCTGACTTAAAGAAAGTGCTTAATCATTATTAGCTGGCCATTCCCCATATTATTGTATAGCAACATAACAGACATGGTCCCTTTCCACAGGGAATTCAGACAACTTTCTAGCTGGGGCTGGTCTGTATTATTAGAGTTTCTTGGCATACAGGTCTCTAAGGGAGCAGCTGTTCTCTTGCAGTTGGGGCTGGACTGCCCTGTGAGCAGTTGGTATCTGTCTGTGTGGCTTGACTAGTAAGCAGAGCCCTTTTCACTTTTCCCCTGGGGCTGAAGGATGGTGGAGCAGGGAAGCTGTGGGGAGCCGGCTGCCTCTGGAAACTCTAACCCACGGCCTTGCCTCCTGGGAATTGCAACCCTACCCCATGAGTGTTTACTTGCCAGCCACGGCTGTGGATGTGAGGCTGCAGGCCTGCAGCCTCCTGTCCGAGGCTCTCAGGTTTGTGGACATGTGGGTCTCTCACTGCCTTGTGTAAATCCTGTGAAGGCCCAGTTTAATAGTTCCACGTGGACTTTCTGGCCTGATATGGAGAAGGCAGGCAAGAGGAAAAACTTGAAGTTTTCACTTTTCAAAATAGGTCAGGTTTTAAGTTAACTTCTTCAGTGATGAAGTTCCAGAATTGTTTTGGACATCCTGAAGCAAACATACCAACTTCTGAAGCTGTCAAGGATTTGGGATGAAAGTTTTACAGGCTTCCTGCTGCTAAGCGTTGCGGAGCACAAATTAGTCCCAAGTGGATTAAAGGGTGAAAGAACTACACTGAAATGCTGTTGAAAATCTTGGTAAAAATGAAGCTTATTAATGCTTGAGTAACACCAAGGTATATGGCTTCGTCAAGCTTAAGAACTGTCCCTTGCAGAACCTATGGGGACTCTCCTCCACAGCTGATACTCATCTCACCACGTAGAGGCTGCTTCTTCCTTTACTGATTTGTCCTTCATAATTAGCCCCTCTGCTTTCAGTGGACCCCTCTCTTCATTGTGGTTGGGGTTTCCCTGAGTCCCCATTCTTGGTCTTATCTCGTGGTAGGATAATTTTCATTCATTCAACAACTTCTATATGTTTTCATTCTTAACTGATTTACATGTTAGGCCTAAGGACCTGGCCTTTAAGGGAAATGAAGCAAAACAAAAACCAGATATAAAGCCATTTAGCCAAATATAGGTTCAGTTTTCCATCTTGGTAGAGTTGGCAGAATTTTATTTTGTTAATTTAAACTTTTCAAGTTAAAACTTGGACCAAGATTTACTAACAGTAAACATATTTGTTTTATCCTCTGCTCTCAAAGTTCCTTAAAATGTAACTATCTGGGGACAGTTTAAGAAAGTATCTGTCAGTATTTACTGTGGGGAATACTGGGCACTTTGAAGAACTAGTAAGTCTTACTTTATTATCATCTTTAAATACTGACCTTAGGCTTATCTGGTTCTACAGTTCAAGATCAGCACTGAAAAAACTATAAACTATAAGTAACTCAAGGACTGAACGCTGCCTGTATCCTTTAAATGTTGGTGAATGAAGATGGGGCCATAAAGATCACACAGGTAGACGTCAGATAAAGCCTCTTTTTTGTTTTAGATCTTTACAAATTAATCATTAATATAATGATCCTTCAGATTTAATATAGGACTGATAACTTGGATTTATAAATGAAGCATAGAGGAAAAAAAGGAAGAATGCTGAGATGATGTTTTCTGTGTGCTATTTCAATGTCTGATTTCAAAAGACTGTAACTCTCCAGTGGAACCTTGAGTGACAGATCACCAATCACCACAGTAGCAGAGTATTCTTAGAGCTCAGGAACAAGGGGGTCAGGAGCAAGGAGGTAACATGGGGTACACGTCGGTGGAACTTCACTTCTGCATCTAGACCCACTGCTTTGATAGGAACAGCTCTGATGGGAAAAGTGACTTTAGAGCTTATTTAGAAAGTAATTAAATTCTGTGACTCATTGAACAAAGCTTATTAAACAAGAAGTATTGTAAGGAGATCCACCCAGTCCATTCTGAAGGAGATCAGCCCTGGGATTTCTTTGGAAGGAATGATGCTAAAGCTGAGACTCCAGTACTTTGGCCACCTCATGTGAAGAGCTGACTCATTGGAAAAGACTCTGATGCTGGGAGGGATTGGGGGCAGGAGGAGAAGGGGACGACAGAGGATGAGATGGCTGGATGGCATCACTGACTCGATGGACGTGAGTCTGAGTGAACTCCGGGAGTTGGTGATGAACAGGGAGGCCTGGCGAGCTGCGATTCATGGGGTCGCAAAGAGTCGGACACGACTGAGCGACTGAACTGAGCTGAACAACTACCTGTAACCAAGACTGATGACTGCCATTGAATGAAGTAAAGTTTACCTGCCTTGAGATGGAAAGACTGAGAAATAGAGGAGTAGTATTGTGCCGAGGAGTCACTGTACACTTGGGATCTACCCCGTCTAGTTCTAGCTGTATGACACTGAGCAAGTTGCTTAACCTCTCTGGCTTCATTTTTCCTCCCTGTACAGTAAGGGTGTATATAAAAAGTTAATATAAAACAAAATGATAAACAAGTAAGGGCTCAGTTCACTGCCTGGGGTGCATAAAAAACAGTGATTGTTAGTAGTATCCTCTATAGTTTCACTGATATTTCAAGAATAAGAACTAACATGGAAATGTAATTTTATATTTAGGGAAGAAAAATGTGTAGATTTACTCTTTTAGGAGGTGAAATTGAGATGATTACAAACATCATCCATGGAATTTACTCAGGATTTTGGTTAGTACTTTAAGGGAAAATACCAACATTAATTTTACTTTCTTAAAAGGTAGTTGCACACACCAAAGTCATTTTATTTTCATGAGTCTAAGGAAATGAAAAAATTGAAAGGAAATAGCATATGAGTGTGACTATATTTTTTAAAAGTAGTAATAATGAATGTGATAGCACATTTATTTTCTTCAGTTAAGGAGATTTTGTAAGTATATTACAAAGTGGAAAATTCAGTATCTTTCTATTTAATTCTTTGGGATAAATAAAGATACTGTTATAATCACACCATACTTTTAAAATAATACTACACTCCTTTTCTATTTTAAAGCAAGATGGCTAATTATGCTGTATTTTTTTTTAAATTTAGCATTTACAAAGTGCTTTTAAGGTTTTGAAGCACTTTTATGCTCTTTTAATAACAATCCCCAGGTAATTTTGTAAGGAAGTCAGAGCAAGTATGATACTATTTTTTACATTCTGCAAGTGAGAAAAAAAAGCAAAGGAGGTTGAAAGACGCAGCTAGTTGGGGATGGGGTAGACACTCAATAATGTTATGTTTAAAACTTCAATTTGTTTAGAATGTATAGTTTGAAACCATTTAGATTCATCTACCAACCAGTTCTTTCCAGGAGGCAGAATATTATAATCTCCACTTCACTCTTTAATCTCAATGATGACGCTTCCCAATTTGTCTTCCCACTTAATCATACAACCTCATTGTCAGAGTTCTCTATAAATTACATTCCATTTTTTGGAAAATAATGTCTTAATTTACAATAAAATTCTGTGTCACCTATGTACTATATCAAATGAATTATTGTTATTATAAACTGACACCAGACCTTGAAAATATCAAATTTAGTGACTAGTTAGGTAAGTATTATAAATGCCAATCTCATGTTTGGATGAAAACTGGAAAGTTTAGTCACCCAGACATATGTAAATGCTAGATGATGGAGACGTATTTCTTTTAATTTTTCATGTAGACCATGGTTTCACATAGATACAACTTGAATGAGGGAAGTTTGGGAAATGTTGCTGAGTGCCCCAGCAAGTGGCTGTTGGTTTGGGTTGTTTTCATATGCTTTCTTTTCAGGAAACTTTCTTCACTGTCCAGAGTCTGGCCATGCTTGGGACCTGCTGGATGACAGATCCACCTGCTAGTTTCTAGTGTGGACCCAGCTGGTGAGACTTTCATTCTTAGAGAAGACCCATCTACAGGATGTGCTGAAAATGGCAGTGGGAGAAGAAGAGCAACAAGTCAGCTGCCTTCTTGTCCAAGGCAGGCTGACAAGAAACCCTTCAGAAAATAATCCTGTAATTTTGAGATGTCCTTTGTAAATAAAGGCAAACTGCTTCCTATCTTTCAAAGAAGGCAATAGCACCCCACTCCAGTGCTCTTGCCTGGAAAGTCCTATGGATGGAGGAGCCTGGAAGGCTGCAGTCCATGGGGTCTCTGAGGGTCAGACACAACTGAATGACTTCACTTTCACTTTTCACTTTCATGCATTGGAGACGGAATTGGCAACTCACTCCAGTGTTCTTGCCTGGAGAATCCCAGGGACGGAGGAGCCTGGTGAGCTGCTGTCTATGGGGTCGCACAGAGTGGAGCATGACTGAAGTGACTTAGCAGCAGCAGCAGCAGCTTCCTATCTTTACACTACTTTGAAATTCACTCTTCACCACTCCTCACCCCTCTTCCCTGAATCAACTGAGTCAGTTAAACAATGGGAATTAAATGCTGTAGAAGCTGGAACCATGTGTTTAAAAGAGGTTTGGGAAACCTTACTTAGGGCTTCCCTGAATCGACGTAATTAAGAAAACAGTCACCTCTTTGGCCCTTGGGAACTTCTGATTTTTTGCTTAGCAAACACCTGTAACTTTTACAGCCTGTAGTGCTTTCTTTGAGTTTGGTCCCCTTGCCCTGTGTTATTTCTGCTCGTATCTTTTTTATATACACTATCTGCTTTTCCAATTAGTCTGAAGAACAGGACACATTTTACAGTTGTATATCTCTTTAAGTTCTTACATAGTTACCCTGGTAATCTACACAGAGGAGATACTCAACACAGTGGTCACTGCTAATAATAATTACAGATTTCCTCTTTGAGATGCTGATACTTCCCATCCCCCACATGGGAATGGAGAGTGTATCGCTTTCCTAGAGAGACATTTGTGACCTTAGTAAGTTGACACATGGGTGTGTATAAACATGGCTGAGTTGGAAAAAATGACTCAGAAATTATTCAGATAAATCAGTTTAAATACCAAAGAGTTATAGCATTCACCCTGCTTAAGAGATCTTAAGTTAGATTAATAAAAAATGTAACAGCTTGTTCATATAGGCTGATCATTCAGGCCACCCAAGATAGCTGTTCTCTTTCTCTCTGTTTACCCCTTGCTCACCCAGTGCCTGTTTCACCTACACTTGCTCACGTGACTGACCTTCCTCTACTCTTGCTCCTGCCCCAGCTGATGATTATTTTAATCCTTCAGAACATCTCCACCTGATAGCTTTTCAAAGGGGTGGTGAGGGGTGCCTCCTGCTAGTTTTCCTGGTAACCCATGAGCCAAGCTGACATCAGTTCCCCCCATAAGTGGTAATCTCCACTCTCCTTCCGGGATCAAAGACTGCTGCCACGTCCTGTCCTGTTCTGCTGTGTCCTGCCCACTGCCAGCTGCATACGGTGAGGTGTCACTCTAGGGCCTTGATTTAGACTTGCTAGCTATTCCTATGAAGCCATTGATGTCTCTGTCACTGATTCCGGGCTCTAAATTTGGTTCTGAACCTGGGCGAATACGGGCCCAGCAGTGCAGGCCAACTCGGTCCAAACAGTTCAATTAACGTAGATTTTTTTCTTTCCTTATAGCTATTCTACTACATTTTAGACAAGTAGTAGGTTCAGAAACTTTGCTGGGGGAACAAGGTAAACTGTATAGCTGCAATGTTTTTCCATTTGGAGAAGACACAGAGAAACGTCTGTCTACTCAAAGGACCAAGAGAGTCACACAAACTTCACTAAGGAGCCTGAGTAAATATATCTTACTTCTCAAAATGAGCTGCTCTTGAGCTGATATTCACACACAGAAGGTGCTTCAGCTCACCACCTTAATTACAGTAACTTCAACAGCATCACACCTCTCCTCCCACCTCCCTCCCCGTGTGCCCTCTTCAGATTCTTAGATTTGTCTTAGTTTTATTGGGAGGGACATTTTGACTTTTGTCAGTGAATAGTACTTTGGAAGCCAGTCATTCTGGAAACAGCAAGCAAGAAAGTCCTGATGGAAATGGAGATGTCCTACGGCGGTTAGCCATGGAAACAGGCATTTCTTTTCCTGCTTGTGGGGAGAGAGATTTGGCTTCTGTGTGTGTGTGTGTGTGTGTGTTTGTGCGTGTGCGTGTGTGTGTGTGTGTGTGAAGTCATCAAAGTAACAGCACATTCTATTCCAGGGATTTTAAAATAATATATGGCTGTGAAATGGAAAATGGAGGTAATTCTATATTTGGTAATTTGGTCAACTTTCTTTTGAATTGTACAGATAATACTTATTTTTCTTGCCTTATTTTTGAAAACATGGTTTGTCTATACAACACAAATAACCGGAACAAACCTAAAGAATACCATGAGTGGGGCTATCTCTTGTGTTATGTTCACAATGGCCTTTAAAGTTGGCTTTAGAATTTTAAGATGTATTTGCATAGTGTGTATTTCTCAAAACAACTTCACTCTGTATATAAACAGGGTTTGTTCTGAAGGACATTGGACATTCTGCCTTCTCAAAATGCCTCTCCTAGACCACACATCACCTTGGGTGGAAATTTCTTCCATTAGCAGCCAGTAAACTTCTATATCATTTAAACTGTCTTAGACTCAATTTCCTTATTTGTAAAATAAGAGGTTGAGTCTATTTCTCTAGTCTATTTTTTCCCTGTTTTCTTCTCTTTCCCAGTTACCCAGTTTTGTGTTTAGTGTTTTTCTGTATTCAGTTTGCAAAGTGTTAAGATAATTTTAATTATATTACAATCAAAATCTCAACTTCTAATCTTAAGAAAACAGATTCTAATTAACTAGGATTGCCTTTAAGCACTTTCTTATCAAGGAAGTGTTCTCTTTCCAAATCCCTGATAACCTTTCTCTATAAAGACTCAAAGAAGTTCTTAACCTCCACTTGAACTGCCTTTCTTATTTCAGCCCTTTCCATCATCTTCATTACCTTCTATGTTTCCACCAGTGGGCTAATGGCTACCAGTAGTTGATGTAGAATAAGCCTCAGGTTTATCAGGTCTTAACTGTTTTTTAGAATATCGAGCAGTGTAAGTACAGTTATCTTCACTTTCTTATAAGCTCTTAAACTGAGAGGCACACATCTCTGTTGGGAGAGAGAGACTTAATTTTATATACATGCCACATCATCTTTATTCATTCATACATCAAGGGATACTTAAGGTTATTTCCATATCTTGGCTATTGTAAACACTGTTGCAAAAAACATGGGAGTGGGGAGGGAGCATGGGGAAAGGCATATATCTTTTTGAACTAGTGTTTTTATTTTCATCAGATAAGTACCCAGAAGTAGAATTGCTGGATCATATGGTATTTGCATTTTTCATTTTTTGAGGAGCCTCTATGCTACTTTCCATAGTGGTTGTACTAATTTCTAGTCCTACCAACAATATACTTGGAGCTTCCTCGGTGGCTCAGTAGTAAAGAATCCACTTGCAAATTCTGGTCTGGGAAGATCCCACATGCCATGAAGCAACTAAGCCCATGCACCACAGCTATTGAGCCTATGCTCCACAGCAAGAGAAGTCGCTACAATGAGAAGGCTGCACCCCACAACTAGAGAGTAGGCCCCACTCACCCTAACTGGAGAAAAGCCCATGCAGCAACAAAGACCCAGCATGGGCAGTAAATAAATAAATTCTCTTAAAAAACGGTGTGTGGGTTCCCTTTCCTCCACATCCTCATCAACTCTAGATTATTTCTTGTCTTTTTGGTAATAACCAAATAGCAAGGTAATATTTCATAGGTTTTGATTTACATTTCCCTGATGATTAGTAATAGGAGAAGGCAGTGATCTTTTCATGCTACTATTGCATATCTTTATGTCTTCCCTGGGGAAAAAAATGACTATTCTAGATCCTCTGCTCATTTTTTGTTCTCCTCTCATTTTAAAATTTATTGTTATTTTGCTATTGATTTGCATGAATTCTTTATATATTTTGAAAACATTTTCTCCCATTCAGTAGGTTGCCTTTTAATTTTGTTGATGGTTTCTTTTTAGATTTCTACAGTCCCACTTGTTTATTTTTTATTTTGTTGCCTCTACTTTTGGTGTCAAATCCAAAAAACTATTGCCAAGATAGATGTTAAGAAGTTCATTATCTATGTTTTCCTTTAAAAGTTTTATGATTTCAGGTCTTACATACAAATCTTTACTGCATTTGAGTTATCTTTTGTGTATAATGTAAGACAGTGGTCTAATTTCATTCTTTTGCATGTGGCTGTCCAATATTCCCAACACCATTTATTGAAGAGACTGTCATTTCCCTCGTTGTATATTCTTGTTGCCTTTGTTATAAATTAATTGACCATATATGTGTAGGTTTATTTCTGGGCTCTCTGTTCCATTGATTTATTTGTTTTATAAGAATACCATACTGTTTGGATTACCATAGCTTTGTAATATAGTTTGAAATCAGGGCAGGTTCATGCTTCTAGATTTGTGTTTCTTTCTCAAGATTCCCTTGCCTATTCAGGTGAGATTGTCAGCTTTTCCTGAAAAAAAAAAAAAAGTCCACCTTATAGTTAGGTATATTTCCACATGGTACAAGACATCTTATGAATATCCATTATGTGTTAGACATCAGGCTGGGTTCTAGGTGGGAAATATAGAAAGCTAAACTGTATGCTTATTTCTAGCAACTCAACTTCTAGCAATGGAGCTCCTCTCACTCCTGACACACCTAATAATTTATGTACCATTAAATGTATAGTCCAGGTAAAATTGCCATGTTTAGTCTTGAATAACACCTGATTCCACCTGAACTGTAAATAATCTTGAGTTTACTCAGAACTTAGCTTTCATGCAGCTACCTCAAGTTCAGTCTCAATGAAAGGTGAGCAGACCTTGAAAATGCTCTCAGTAGTTGAAGCATAAACTTAGACAAGTAATGAAATGCACACCCAGACAAGGACTGTTGAGAAAGTTTCATCACTCTCCAAACTGAAAGTAGTTGCAAAGAAAAGCATATTTCATGCACTTATTATCTTCCTGTCTTTCCTTCCTTCTGTCCTTCCTTCTTCTTTGCTTATAAAGGCTATAAATGTTAGTATAGGCTGTTGGAGTTTCCAGAAGAATAAGCACCCCAACCCTGCACTGTGTACTTTCTTCATTAATCAGTGAGACCGTGAGTTATAAAATATACCTTAGAGACAGCCCAAGAAATCACTAAACATTTTTCCAATTTTGTGATTCACTTTAATAAGTGACAATTTAGAAATAGACAGTTCTGGGTTATGGTCCCCCAGTTCAGCAGTTAGTTCCAACAGGGCCTCAATACTTTTTACAGCTATCAGTTGAACACTTGTGCAAACTGATGCTGTCATTCCAAATGTTTCTGCCAAGTTTCTGCTGCCAGGAGCTGTTGAAGGTTTTACTAAGTCTTTTCTTAAGACAATCTATGTTTTCCTTCTGATGAATGATTTAATCTGATTTATTGGGGAAATAATTTTTTGAGAATGATCTTGTATCTTAGCATTAATCCTTTATTTGTGGTTTTAACTTGCTTGTTAGAGTAAAGGATTTACCTTTATTGTTATTTCCCTTTTATTGTTTCAACTTAATGTTTGTTCTAATCTTAGAAGTATAATCTCTTATTTATTTGAACTTTGAGGTGGGTGGGTGTAGAGGGGAAACATTTTAAGAAATATGGTCATTGACAAGAAAACAATCCTAACAAAAGTAAACATGACCCATTTCAAAGCTGTAATTTAAAATTCCTCAAATACTACTTTTTTTTTTTTTTAAGGAGAACTTCCCCAATATATGATGTAGGGAGTTAGATAATTTTTCTAAAATTATCTTTGAGGCTTTTCTCATTTTGCTCATGACCCTTATTTCACTCTTGGTATATGTTTGAAGAGCAATACATTATTATTTTTTTTTCATCACAGAGGTTAAGCTTTTTGAAGTAAAATGTATAAGTTTTTATCATGAATGTATATTCTAACCCAATTTAGTTGGTCTTTACACCCCATGTAATTGAAAGGTCCTAACTGTTTTTCTCATCTTATAAGAACCTCACATCATATGCTGAATCTGATTCCCATAAACAAATATCAAACCAACCAAGGAGACAGAGCAAATACATCTTGAGATCTGAAGCAGTAAAATGGGTTATCATATTAACTTTTGGCTGATGATAAGTCTATTTAAGTTTTCAAGGGAAATGCATTTCTTCATTCATTCATTCAACAGTTAAACCATCTTTCTTGCAAGCCTCCTATGTGTAGCAATAGCCATTCCAAATTGTGGACTATCAATCTATGACCTGCAGGCCAAATCTGGCCAACTGCCTATTTTGGCACAGCCCATGAGCTAAGAATGGTTTTCACCCTTTTTAATAATTAGAAAAATCAAAAGAAGAATAATACTTTGTGGTTCACTAAAATGATATGAAATTCAAATTTCAGTGGTCAGAAATAAAGCTTTAATGGAACCATAGACACACTCCCATTAGTAATTTTCTAAAGCTGCTTTTATGCTAACAAATCAGAGCTGGAGTACTTGTGACAAAGACTCTGTCCTACAAAGTTTAAGACATATACTGCCTGGCCCTTTACAGAAAAATTTAGCTGATCCCTGTTGTAGACACTGGGAATTTAATATGAGAAAAATAAGAAAATTTTCTGCACTTATGAAAATTTTGCATTCTAATGAGAAAACAAAAAGCATAAATGAACAAGATCATTTCAGACTGTTGAATATATTATAAAGACAATGAAATATTTGATGTGATGGATAGTGAAGGTTTGGGCTTCCTTTGTAGCTCAGCTGGTAAAGAATCTGCCTGCAATGCGGAAGACCTGGATTTGATCCCTGGGTTGGAAAGATCCCCTGGAGAAGGGAAAGGCTACCTACTCCAGTATTGTGGCTGGAGGATACCATGGACTCTATAGTCCATGGGGTCGCAAAGAGTCGGACATGACTGAGCGACTTTCACTTCACATAGTGAAGGTGGTTAATTTCGATGGGGTGGTCAGAGGAGTCCCCTGTGACAGTGAAGCTGAGAGCTGAATGGCAAGGAGTCAACCATGAAGCACCTGGAAACAGAGGGTCTCAGTCAGAGGGAACAGGAGCTAGGAAGTCTCAGAACAGGGGAGCATGGCTGGATCACAGAGATGGGAATAGTAGAAGGAGGTGAGATCAGAGAGGGAGCGAGCGTTAGGCAGGGGCCAGCCCACAGAAGGCCTTTGTATTTTTCCCTATGGGCAGAGAAAATTCTCTGAAAGGTTTTAGCATAGGAATGACATGATGCTGAATTCTATTTTAGACAGATCAACTTGATGATCGTATGGAAAAGAGATTCTAGTGGAAGCCAAAGTGGACAAAAATGGGCTGCTGCAGTGGACCCAGAGGGAGAGGATGGTGGTTTGACTTAGTGCAGTTGGGGAAAGGGAGGAATTGGATAGATTTAGAGCTTAGCATGGAGGTGAAGTGTCAAGGCTTGCGGAGGTGGAAGGTGAAGGAAAGAGAGAAATAGGATTACACTCAGATTTTTTCCCAAACTTGTGCCGTTTCCTAATGTAAACTGCTCTGCATGCATGCATGCTAAGTCACTTCAGTCATGTCCATAGTCCCCAAGGCTCCTCTGTCCATGGGATTCTCAAGGCACAAAGTGTACTGAAAACTGTCAAAATATGTGAACTAGACTTATATCTCAAATATAACTTTCTATCTATGGAATGGATGTTTTTCATTTGTTTTGTACTAGAAATGTGGTTGTGCATCTACACCTTGGTGTCTGACTAATTTTTGTCTTTTTTGTCTTTCTTGAATGTATTAATAGGAAATAACTGACATCATCCACAAAGGCATATGTGGTGCTGGAGAAGACCTTTGAGAGTCCCTTGGACTGCAAGGAGATCAAACCAGTCAATCCTAAAGGAAATTAACCCTGAATATTCATTGGAAGGACTGATACTGAAGCTCCAGTGCTTTGGCCACCTGATGCAAACAGCTGACTCGTTAGTAAAGACCCTGATGCTGGGAAAGATTGAAGGCAGGAGAGAAGGGGATGGCAGAGGATGAGATGGTTGGATGGCATCACCAACTCGATGGACTTGAGTTTGAGCAAACTCCAGGAGATGGTGAAGGTTAGGGAAGCCTGACATGCTGCAGTCCATGGGGTTGCAAAGAGTTGGATATGACTGAGCAGCTGAACCACAACAACAGCAAAGGCAAATAAACCAAGAGGAAAGACGGCTTTTTCTGCAGAGACTGAGGAAGAGGTAAGTGTGACCATGAAATGCCAGGTTTTTTGTTTTTTGATTTGGTTGCACCTTGTCTGAGCTGTGGCACATGGGAGCTTTGATCTTGGGTTGTGGCAAGCGGACTTGTGGGCTGTAGCAGGCAAAAAATAGTTCCCTGACCAAGGATTGAACCTGGGCCCCCTGCACTGGAAGCATTGGAAGCCTCAACCACTGGACCAACAGGGAAGTCCCTGAAAGACCAGTTTAATACCATTTGTAAACTTTGCCTTACACAGGTGATCTGCTGTTGATTTGTAGATAACAGGAAAATAACCAGATTTCCTTGTGACATTCTCATAACAGATATTTGTGACATTGATTCAGTTGTTTTAGTTCAGACTATTATAGATATCTAGTTAATGGACCCATCCAACCAAATAGCAATCACCTGTATTTTTCTAGGCTGTAGAAAAGTTTTATTTTCAGAAAGAAAACATGTTTCTCCCAGTTTTGTCAGCATAGTCAAACATTAATGATGTACATCAGCAAAAACTTTTGAGAAAACGGGGGATATCATATGGCCAACACTATCATTAAAAAGATAGGAAGAAAGTGCAAAACCTTTGCTAGACTTTTTTTTCTCTGTAATCTTCTATAAAAAGAAAACCAGAACTTTAAACCTCCCCACAGGTGATCATTTTGGCTACACTAATTACTCATGAAGATTACATGACTTTGAACAGTTGTGGTCACTGAGATGGTTGAAAAGATCAAATGAACTGGGTGATAGGATGATTGTAGTAATCAGCATCAGACTCTGCAACTTTTGGTAGATTGTGTTTGTGTGTGAGGGTGGAGGGAAAGAAAAACTTGAATTCAGACTTGAGCCTTTGGTGGGGTGATTACGGCCTTACTGAGACAGCAAACCTGCGGAGGGAATGTACTTAGGGAGTGAAGGAGATGATTTCAGTTTTTGGAGCCTATGTTGCATTTGGGTTGTTGTGAATAATCCACTTGGAGACATCCAGGAAATAGGTGGAGATAATAGGTCTGCAGTTCATAGAAGAGGTTGAGATGAAAGATTTAGAGGGAATTTAGAATCTTGGAAGTAAATAAGATAGCCCAGAGAAAATGTACATACTGAAAAAGACTGATATTTACTCTGTAAGGAAAAGGAACAAGAATAGAAACGTGTAAAGGAGACTGCAAAGGAAGAATCAGAAAGATCTGTAGCAAACCACTGGTATGAGAAGCCAGAGAAGTCACAAGACTATTTTTTTATATTGTGTCATATGTTTGTTTATATATGTATACATTTTTAATTCTCTTCTGATTATGTTATCTTTTTACTTAAAACACTTGGCTCTCAGAAAGAAATCCCTAATCCTAAACAGGCTGTACACAGGGATTGTCAAACTATAGCATTCATCAGAATTCTTGGAGGGCTTATAAGAAGACTATTTTAAAAAGTGAACTGCGGTGTCAAATGCTGAAGGAGTAGAAGAGAAATGGAGAATTGAAAACAAAAGTAGATTTGGTAGATTAGATATAAGTTCAGAAGTTCCCTTAGGAGTAAAGGTTATGGGATGAAAGTGCAAGGTAAAGTGTAGCTAGCAGAGATTTGGGGGAAAGGAGCAAGCTTAAAGCAGAACGGGGAAGTGTTCATGGCTAAGGAGTCCTGGTAGGTTCCCTGACAGCCACTTCGAGAGCCCAGCAAGAGTAGTGATCACAGATATATGATCACAAATTGCCCAATTGTTACTTCACCTGCACCATGCAGTGCTGGACCAAACTTGTTAAGGTGTGTGCAAAGAGTAAATAGTTGAGATCGCCTAGGGATGGAGTTTTGCCAAGTAGATGCTATAGAAAGACAAAGGGGCAGGGGAATTCTAGAGTACTGGTAAGAGAAGTAGTCAGAACGTTCAAAACACGAGATCTATGCAGAGTAATTATAGAAGTGAAGACTGGAGAGGGCTGTTGGGCAATAAAAGAGCAGCCGAGGACTAAAGGTTCTGATGACTTGCAGCACTCCTTCTAGATTTAATATGTATTTGATAGATACTCAGTTGAGAGTAAGGATACACAGATGGCTACTTCCAAGTCCAAACATCAAAAATCACATGACTCCCGCACATATATCCCATTCTTCCATTAACCTCTATTTCAATTGAAGGGATCAGTTTATTCAGCCAGAATATGTCACCCTGCATCTGTACCTTTTGTCGTAGCAATATCCTGTATTAATACCTATTCTACTCCTTTTTACCTATTCAAATCTTACCCATCTTTTAAGGCCTGGCTTTCCCTTTATTCACAGAACTTTCAACTGAGGGAAAGCAAGGGGAAAAAATGCCCTGACATTTACTGAGCACTGATTATCTCCTAGGAAATGTACATTTCACATGCATTCCTCATTTAATTTGGACATGGGAGTACTCAACTTCCTTTTAATTTTCCTTAACTTTATTTTATATTGGCGAATAACCGATCAACTATGTGATAGTTTCAGGTGGACAGCAAAGGGACTCAGCCGTATGCATACATGTATCCATTCTCCCCTAAATTCCCCTCCCATCCAGGCTGCCGCATAACATTGAGCAGAGTTTTCTGTGTTATACCGTAGGACCTTGTTGGTTATCTATTTTAAATATAGCAGTATGTACATGTCCATCCCAATCTCCCTAATTATCCCTTCCCCTCATTCTTCCCTCCTCCCCTGCCCTGGCAAACATATGTTTATTCTCTAAATCTGTGAGTCTGTTTCTGTTTTGTGGATAGGTTCATTTATATTTTTTCTTTTTAGATCCTGATATAAGGGATGTCATATGATATTTTTCCTTCTCTGTCTGACTTACTTCACTCAGTATGACAGTCTCTAGGTCCATCCATGTTGCTGCAAATGGCATTATTTCATTCTTCTTAATGGTTGAATAGTATTCCATTGTATATATATACCACATCTTTATCCATTCCTCTGTCAATAGACATTTAGGTTGCTTCCTGTCTTGGCTATTTCAACTTCCTTTTGAATGTGGATTATCTATTGTCTTTAACATTATATAGCATTTCTCTATTTACTTGTTTTGAGAGATTTTTTGTGTCTATGTCTCAACCTTATACTGATAGTATTTTTTGATGACTTAATTATATTGTATTTTCTGTAGTACCATTCATTCTGAAAGGTGCATAGCAGGCATAAATTCTTACTTGATTAGGAATATGAAAATATAGATAATATACTAAAGAGTATAGAAAAAGGAAAAGAAATATGAGTGCCAAATATTATCCCTTATAAATTCATGATATGTGATGGGAATTGGGAAAATTTTGAGAAATACTGCCCTAGTGTTCAAAATATGAATCTACTTTCTAGAAGTGGATAATTTACTATTTCAGTAGACTCAGATCTGATACATTTATAATAGAATGTCTTGTAGCCAGTTCTACATGATTATTTCATTTGAAAAGTAGCCAAATATGATATAATGGGTAGAGGCAGAGATTTCTTTTAATCCATTGTGTTTCCATATATTTACATGAGCTAACAATTCAAGAAAATAAAATTCAGTCTTTGACCTATTTTGAAAAAATGAACACTTTATAATTTGGATAGTTGCACATTAAAATATCTGAAATCCAAAATATATGAAGAACTCACACAACTCAATAGCAAAGCAAAGACAATCTGATTAAAAAATGGGCTGCTGCTGCTGCTAAGTTGCTTCAGTCGTGTCTGACTCTGTGCGACCCCAGAGATGGCAGCCCACCAGGCTCCCCTGTCCCTGGAATTCTCCAGGCAAGAACACTGGAGTGTGTTGCCATTTCCTTCTCCAATGCATGAAAGTGAAAAGTGAAAGTGAAGTTGCTCAGTCATGTCCAACTCCTAGTGACCCCATGGACCTACCAGGCTCCTCCGTCCATGGGAATTTCCAGGCAAGAGTACTAGAGTGGGTTACCATTGCTTTCTCCAAAAAATGGCAGAGGACCTAAATAGATACTTTCCAAAGAAGCTATACAGATGGCCAGTAGTTCCATGAAAAGTTGTTTAACATCACTAACGATTAGGGAAATATACATCAAAGCTACAGTGAGATATTACATCAGATCTGATAGAATGGCTCTTATCAAAGACAAAAAAACAGCAAAGTTGGTGAGAATGTGGAGAAAAGGGAACCCACATGTACTGTTTGTAGAAATGTAAATTGGTGCAGCCTCTATGGAAAACAGTACAGAGGTTTTCCCCAAAATTAAAAACTATACTATGCGATCCAGCATTTCCACTTCTGGTTATTTGTCTGAAGAAAATGAAAAGAAAAACACTAATTTTAAAAGTATGTCCACCCCCCTATTCACTGAAACATTATTTACAATAGCCAACATATGGAAACAAACTGTCCAAAGATAGCTTGATATCATCTTTATCCATTCATCTACCTACCTATCTATAATGAAGTATTACTCAGCCATAAAAAGAATGAAATCTTGCTATTTGCATCACCATTAATGGACCTAGAGGATAATACACTCTGAAATAATATGCCTTCAGACAGCAAAAGACAAATATCATATGATTTCACTTGTATGTGGAATCTAAAAAGCAAAACAGAAACAGACTCATAGATACAGGGAACAAAGCAGTGGTTGCCAGAAGGCAGGTGGGTGGAAGGACAGGCAAAACGGGTGAAAGGGGTTAAGAGGCACAAATTTTCAGTCCTAAGATAAATAACAGCGCTGTAATGTATATCAGAAGGAATATAGTCAATAATCTTGCAACAACTTTAGACTTATTGTGGTGATCATTTCACAATGTATGAAAATATTTAATCTCTGTTACATATGTAACATATCTCTTATAGATAAGAAATGAATACAATATTGTATGTCAATTATAATTTAATAGATACAGGGAACAAAGCAGTGGTTGCCAGAAGGCAGGTGGGTGGAAGGACAGGCAAAACGGGTGAAAGGGGTTAAGAGGCACAAATTTTCAGTCCTAAGATAAATAACAGCGCTGTAATGTATATCAGAAGGAATATAGTCAATAATCTTGCAACAACTTTAGACTTATTGTGGTGATCATTTCACAATGTATGAAAATATTTAATCTCTGTTACATATGTAACATATCTCTTATAGATAAGAAATGAATACAATATTGTATGTCAATTATAATTTACAAACTTTATTATTTAGAAAAGTAGTATTACAGTGAGTGAAGATTTTATTTTATTTTATTATTATTTTTTAAATACTTTATTCTACTTTACAATTGTATTGGTTTTGCCATACATTGACATGAATCAGCCACAGGTGTACACGATCTCCCAATGCCGAAGCCCTCTCCCACCTCCCACCCCACACCGTCTTCCCGGATCATCCCGTACACCAGCCCCAAGCATCCTGTATCCTGTATTGAATGTAGACTGGCGCTTTGTTTCTTACATGATAGTATACATGTTTCAGTGCCATTCTCCCAAATCATCCTACCCTTTCCCTCTCCCTCAGAGGCCAAAAGTCCGTTCTATACCTCTGTGTCTCTTTTGTTGTCTCACATACAGAGTCATCGTTACTATCTTTCTAAATTCCATATATATGTGTCAGTATACTGTATTG
>SJYC01013316.1:0-24820 GCA_006408675.1 Madoqua kirkii | reverse complement strand
GATTGGATCGTTTATTTTTCTGGAGTTGAGCTGCATAAGTTGCTTGTATATCTTTGAGATTAGTTGTTTGTCAGTTGCTTCATTTGCTATTGTTTTCTCCCATTCAGAAGGCTGTCTTTTCACCTTACTTATAGTTTCCTTTGTTGTGCAGAAACTTTTAATTTTAATTAGATCCCATTTGTTTATTTTTGCTTTTATTTCCAGTATACTGGGAGGTGGATCATAGAGGATCCTGCTGTGATTTATGTCGGAGAGTGTTTTGCCTATGTTCTCCTCTAGGAGTTTTATAGTTTCTGGTCTTACGTTTAGATCTTTAATCCATTTTGAGTTTATTTTTGTGTGTGGTGTTAGAAAGTGATCTAGTTTCATTCTTTTACAAGTGGTTGACCAGTTTTCCCGGCACCACCTGTTAAAGAGACTGTCTTTACTCCATTGTATGTTCTTGCCTCCTTTGTTGAAGATAAGGTGTCCATATGTGTGTGGATTTATCTCAGGGCTTTCTATTTTGTTCCATTGATCTATATTTCTGTCTTTGTGCCAGTAAGACTTGGCCCATATGAAAAATAGGGGTGTTTAACAAAAACATAGTAGTGTTTATATGTCAGAGATGAAAGCGAATAGTTCACATTTTGGTGGCAGCAGAGTAGTTTTATGGAGTTAAAGCACTGGAATTAATTCTTTAAAGAAATTTTGTAGCATCTCATTGAGAAATAGCTATGAAATATTCTTTAATGAACCATTGAAATTTCTTCTCTTCCTTTTCCAAATTCTCCTCCTACTTCATTTTTAGGTTTATAGTATTTTTATATCCAAAAGTTAAGCTTCATTTAAAGGCTTTACCAACATGATGTTCATTTCATAAACCAATTCATTCAAGCATAGACAAGTTATACATGTCTGAGTTTCTTCAGAAAGCTTTTGCTGGAACCAACAATAGCACTGGAGTTTCCTATCTGCAAATTAGGTAACTATTTTGGGGCATCATATGCTATATATTTAGTGGGCAAAGGCTGTCGAACTTGTTATACAAAGTTGAATGGATCAGTTTTTCTCCACTTTCTACAGTATTATCATCACCTTCTACCTGGAGATCATCATTTTCTTCATTAACCTCAAATTTACTAAAAGGAATGTTCATTTTAGTGAAAATTTATAAAATATTTCAGTATTTTAAATGCTTAGCAGTTTCTTGCCATGCAAAAGGGAGAAATTTTTTAAATTGTAAATTTACAGTGATATATATATTATTGAGATAACAAAGCCATTTTGTAATTCATATGTAACTATAGTGTTCTTATCCCTGGATACACTGTAAGAGTGGAGTCTATAGAAGCTGCCAAAACATAATACCTTATATTAGTAAAACAAATACCATAGCATGTTTTCATATGTTGTTTTTTCTTTCTAAACATAAAAGTGTTTTTCCTTATTATAATAGAAATATATGCACATTATAGAAAAATTAAAAAACATGGACACACAAATAGAAGAAAAAGAAAATACTGATATATTACTCCAAGTTAAGCTCTAGACACTTCGAGTTTAGTTTCATACCATCCTCCTCCCCATGTGGCTCATATACACAAAATTTCTATTTGCTTATACATTTACTAATTATATTTTACATACCAGCATTTACCAACAGTTCTGTTTTTATTTTACAACATTACTTTAGACAGCTGTATAGTACTCTATTAGGTAGGTATATTCTAATTTTTAAAATCAGTTTCTATTGGACAGTTGATTGATTCTAACATTTTGTTATTATAATCAACACATGAGTAAATATCCTTTTACATACATCTTTCTACTGTTTCTTAATTATTTCCGGGAGGCTAAATTACCAGAAGAGGAATCATCAGCCATAGTTCTGGGCACTTTTAAGTCTGATAATTACTGCCAAATTGCTCTCCACAGTCTTATACTCTGACCAAATACATTTGAAAATATCTTTTGCCTCTAATAGAAATTTGACTATTAATTTGCATTGTCTCATTCTGACTCTTGTAATTGTGAGGTAGGCAGAACAGATGATGAGAAATGGTCACACATCTAGTAAGAAACAAGATGAGGAGTCAAGTTTTCTGACTGGCTGCCATGCCATGTGTTTCTTTTGTATCGCATACTTCTCACTGTTTTGCTATTGGTGATGGCAATTCCAACTGAACTGTCAGGAAAGAACCTTGAGCAGGAATTCGTGCACGCTGCAGCCTGACTCATGTCTGTGTTGCTGGCAGTGCCCTGGCCTCCGGCCATTGGACTGTGGGTGGCACAGTTCTTGTGATTCTGAGAAAAAGGCGATGTTGTCACCCTGCCTGTCCAGGCCAGCTCTGAAGCCAGTGGGAAAGGGAGGAGAAAAGAAAGTTGGAGGCACAGAGGCAGTGGAGGGTGACCAAATTATAGACCTTGTAACAGCATGTCCCTAAGACCTTTTGAGTTTTGCCCCATGTTATGAGTGAAAGAATCCAGGCCATCTCTCTGACCACAATATTTTAAACTAGTGAGTTTATTTTTTATAATTTCTTAATTGTAAAATTGACACAAACAGGGTTCTGTTTTTGTTTTCATTTATACAAACAAGTCAAGGATCCAAGTTCTCATAAGTGAAACAAAGGAGGTGGTGAAGGGAAAAAATTCTCCTTTGGATAGGAAGACATTAAAATGGTATTTTAAAACTCGTATTGTTTGTACAATACGATTGAGTAAGTTTAAAGAAAATCGAAAAAAATAGCAATGTGTTTAATCATGTAGTTGTTTGCAAAGTTCTAAGAAGTATTTGGCTATAGAATTATTCTAGAATACTGTTGTGCAGAAGTGCAAGCAACATTTGTTAGGGGCTGGTAAACCAGCCACCCAAGTCTTCCCTGGTGGCTCAGGCAGAAAAGAAAAAAATCTGCTGACAATGCAGGAGACCTGGGTTTGATCCCTGGCTCGGGAAGATCCTCTGGAGAAAGGAATGGCTACCTACTCCAATATTCTTCCCTGGAGAATTCCATGGACAGAGGGGCCTGGTGGGCTACAGTCTATGGGGTCATAAAGAGTTAGACACGACTGAGTGATTAACACTTGGCTTTCACAAACCATATATGTTAGCAGGTGTTACAGGGTTAGTAAGATGAAGTAGTTAAGAGGTTCTGTTCTCAAGAGCCATCTTGTAGTGGCAGGATTGCCACTAGGAAGATTGCCCCAGGAAGCTTTCCTACCTGTTAATCTCTTTTCTAGTTACTCAACCTACTTTATAAATTGACTTCAAATCCATTTATTTATCTGTTATACCCATCAGACTATGAGGTCCTTGAGGGCAGGAATTGTGCTCTGCTGTTTACTGTGCTCACCATGAGAGATTGTATAGGAGAGGGATCGTAGAAACTTAATAGAACAAAATAATAGCAGAGGAAATATAGCTTTGTCATTTACCATTTGGGGGAAGGAATTATTCTTTGATTATTATGTTCCCTATTCTCAAATATATTGGGCTATACTTTTCAAATTAAGGTAAGTTAGCATATTATCATGGAGAAGGCAATGGCAACTCATTCCAGTACTCTTGCCTGGAAAATCCCATGGATGGTAGAGCCCAGTAGGCTGCAGTTCACGGGGTCATGAAGAGTCAGACATGACTGAGCGACTTCATTTTCACTTTTCACTTTCCTGCATTGGAGAAGGAAATGGCAACCTACTCCAGTGTTCTTGCCTGGAGAATCCCAGGGACAGCAGAGCCTGGTGGGCTGCCATCTCTGAGGTCGCACAGAGTCAGACATGACTGAAGTGACTTAGCAGTAGCAGCAGCATATTATCAGATTTTAATTTTTATTAATTTTGCAAACCTAGGCAAATCATTCATGTCCTTAATTTTTCTTATCTACAAAGTAAAGGTGTTGGACCAGACCAATAATTCTCAATTGATGCTGGGGAATCCTATCTCAATATTCAGAGATAGGGTAGAACACATCAGAATCTTAGGATATTTGTGGTTTGAAAAAACACAATATCATTGTATAATTTTAAAATTGTAAAATGAAAAGAAAGGTCCTATTTCTGTAATGTTAAACAATAGAAAAAAATTGTCCTAGAAAATGTTGGCTTCCAGGTTTTTCAAAAGTTGTGGGACAACTTTTCTTAGGAGGTTGTATAAGAACCTTTAAGGTAAGTGTGGGAAGGATCATAATTTATATTCTTTATGGTTTTCAGTGAGTTCAATAAAGTTAAAATACACTGCACTAATGCCAAGAAGCTCCAATCACCTAAGATTTCATCGTGGCTGACATAAATCTTAGTTTTCTTTGCATGTGTTGGAAAAGTTCAGTCACTTTTTTTTTTAAACTTATTTTGAAGAGAGGCAAAAGCTGTAGATCATATTAATACTAGGCTCAGAAAGATAAAGAGGATAAGAAAACCAGTCAGACTGAGTTATTGAAACATTGATGTGTAGAGCTGCTTGCTTCTTGGACTTGCCTATGTGATCAAGGACAGGCTGATACTTTAGTTAATTGTAGCTCAGAAGACTGAAACCCGGTGGAGCGTGTTTGGGTGACGGGGTGATGTATTTTTAGGAGATGAGAGGTTATGTTCTCAGAGTGCTTCGGGTCTTTATTTGAAGGAGTTTTTTAAGGGTTAAGTACTTGCTACTTAGCATCTGAATAACTTCCTCCTACAGTAAATTACTTTCTGGTCAAAATCAACTTGATTTTCATGTCTTTCTGTCATGAGTATCCACATCACAACAAAAGTATAAAGTGATTTAAAATTCCTTGTCCAAACTAGAAAGATATTGAAATGTCACCCCATTATAGGAGTTGATACAAAAGTCAGTTCTTGCAAGCTTCTCTTCTCTGTGGCTCTCTTCAGATGGCTAGTGATGGAGTTGTTATTTTGTTGTTTAGTCATTAAGCTTGACTCTTTACCCCATAGACTGTAGCCCACCAGGCTCCTCTGTCCTTGGAACTTCCAGCCAAGAATACTGGAGTTGGTTGCCATTTCCTACTCCAGGGGATCTTCCTGACCCAGGGATTGAACCTACATCTGCACTGGCAGGTGGATTCTTTACCACTGAGCCACCAGGGAAACGCTAGTGATGGAGACAGCTGTGCTACTTATCCTTTGAGACTTTTGGAGCCTAGTCCATGCCCTTTAGCTCCTCTTATCCCTCAATGATTTGCCCACATTCCTGTGGTTCCAGGAGTTGACAGCATCCTGATATCTTTAATTACAGGCCAACCTGGGCTACTTTCACCCTCCATTTTGCCAGTGAGAATCCATTTGTCCCATCTTGTGATATTTTAAGATCTGATTCTAAACTACTGCGTAGCTTTGACTAAGTTAGGGCATTGTTCAGTTTGGGGCATGGCCTATAGATTTAGAGAAGCATTCTTAAAATTTGACTTTTGGACCCAGATCTTTAAGTACCTCTGCCAGTTTGGGTCTTCTGAAAAGCAGGTGTCAAGCAAGAGATTTGGGGGAAAAACATTGTGAAGGAAAAAAGGGAAGGAGCACAAGTAGGCCAAGAAGACCCCTGAGATCCTGATGCAGATCTGTGAAAGGAGAGGAAGGGAGTGTTGAGTTGGAAGGAGCCTCAGACCACAATGTAGTTCTGAGAAGTCTCAGCCAGGCCTGTGGGGATCCCTGAGCTCAGGCTCCCGTTAGAGGAGTCCTGTGCCAGGCAGAAGTGGCCTGGGCCTACGGTTGCTCCCATGCTCTGTCATTGTCTGGGGGCAGTCAGTGGGAAGTGTGACCTCATTTGAGTGTTGCACACATCTAAGAATGTGACAGCTTAGAGGTGTCCATCAGCTGTGTTCCCTACAGCAGATCCTCTCGGAGGGAGAGTTGAAAGAGGTACCTCTACAGCCACTAAAGTACCCAAAAGTGGGACGTGAGATCCCAGGATCCTCAGCAGAACTTTCTAAAGGTTATTGGCATTATTCTTCTACTCTCCACTCCCATCTCCTGCGTGACTCATGAAGATTCCTTCCTTCCTAGACCCTCTTTCAAGTACAGATAGGGAAGCTACACCGCTGGAGGCTCATTTTCATTGCTTTTTATTGCCTGGCCAGTAAAACCAGCCATTTAAAAAAAAAATCCTGATTCCATGACATTTCCATGATGAAATTCCCAGCACTGTGTTAAATACTGAGGACCCAGGATAAATAAGACACCTCAAAGGACTCATACCCTAGAGAAGGTTATGCACAAATTAGCATACATTTTAATAATGTGATAAATAGAGGGCTAGACTGAACATAGAAGAGACTATGTTGACCAGCCTGGGCAAAGTCTGAGCAGAGTCTCCAAGAACAAATACCACTTACTCAGACAGAAAAGGTGGTCAGAAGCAAGTCTAGGCAGAGGCAAGAAAGTATGAGGAACAGGCTATAAGAAACGAGGTGTTCCTGGAGGGTAAAGGGGAAGGTTTATGAGCTGGCAGGATCCAGATTTATGCTTGGGAACTTGTGCTTGATTATGTTAGCCATGGTCACCTGTGCGTTTTACAAGTGTGGCAGAGGATTTGGGTGCAAGAGAACAGTAGGAAGCCACTGCCTGCCACCTATATCTTTCTATCCTTTTAAGGACAGGTGTCCTGGGGAAAGATTGCCTGCTTTAGATTCAAACGATGTGGGTTCTAATCTGTGTGTCATGGTTTACTGTAGTTAGGCAAGTGCTGTAGTTCTAGAAATGGAAGTTTGTTACTTATAAACTGAAAATTGTGATACTTGCCCTGATCCCTATTGAGCTGTTGTGAAGATCAAATGAGTTGAGACAGGACTTTCTGAAGGCGCTTTGCAGACTTTCAGCACTGTAAAACTTAAGGGGCTGTTATTACGTGCTGCTCAGGAAATAACAGGCACCTGGGAAAACCCACAGTGTGGTTTTGTAAGAAGTTGCTCAGCCTCCAAGGGAGAAAATGCTTGGCTTAAGGTTGGCCAAGAGGAACATGTCTGGGAAATTGCGACATGAGGTAAAGCAAATGGGGCTTTCTGTTTTGTTTTTTGGAGATACTATTTCTTGTCATTCTCATTGTTTACCCTTCCTCACCTTGGGTGGTTCTGAAGTGAGAGGAAGTTGGGGTGGGGAGTATTAATAAGGCAAAGAAAAGATGGTTAAAATTTACTTAACAATTAGAAACTGAACTATTTCAATGTGGGGGAGATCGTAAGCTAGACCTTGGTTATTTGAATGTGTAATGTGTAGGGATGGAAAACAAATTTAGATGTACCAGAAAACTCTCTGACTTTTCAGGAGTCTCAAGGGGTCCCCTTCCTCTTATACTCCCAGATAGAAATAGCAGTACAGTATCAAATAAATAAAACTTATCCTAACACTTCTCTCCCAGAAAAATAAAAATTCTTTCTCTTATTAGTTCTCTTTTGTTGACAGCTTGTTAGATTCTCACCAAACAAAAAACTCCACTGTCATCAGCATATTTGCTGTTGGTGAGATTCAATGACCAGGCCTTTGACGTATATTATCAATGTATATCCCTATAAATATATTATTGGGTTGGCCAAAAAGTTCATTCAGATTTCCTGTCTGATCTTACAGGATCTTTTAGCTCAACCCAACACTAGTACATGTCTAAAGGTTTGGAAAAATCTCTACTTAAATAATCCTACTTTAAAAATCTCTATTTAAACAATCCTGTAATACCACTGATCTCTTAAAAGAGTTGTCTGTTCTATGAAAAAACTTTTTTTAATTTTGGATAGAGGAATCCACAAGAATATTTGCATGTGAATTGAGATAATTAGTTAATTCTTATAGCAAACTTGCAGGCAAAAATGTTGATTATTCTTTCTTGAATAGTCATTCTATAGGTTGGTCATTGCCAACTTAAAGCAAAACAAAAAAAAAGCTAAGAGACTTTAACTTGTATGACCCATGAGAGATATATTGGAAAAGAATTGCCCAAAGAACTGGGTGGCTGAGTTAATCTGATTCATTTGATGTCAACATCAGCTACTTTTGACTTTCTTTTACTAACGTTTAGAGGGTAGAAAGCTAAAAATAATAATATCCCTCAACACCCTTGGAGTTAAACTTTGGGGAGCGACCTGGGCTTAGTCATGCAAATGCAAGTGTTAATTTTTTATTGCTATTTAACAAATCATACTGATTGAGTGGCTTAAAATAGCATCATTTGTTGGCTTATAGTTTCTTATAGTTCAGAAGTATGGGCATGGGATAGCTGAAGCCTCTGCTCAGAGTTTCATAAGGTTGACATCAGCCAGGGCTTCACTTTCAGAGGTCTTGTCCAAGCCTACTGGTTGTTAGCAGAATGCAGAATTCAACTGCTTATAGCAGTAAGAGATCCTTGTTTTCTACTAGGCCATCAATCAGGGGTCATTCAGAGTTCCTAGAGGCTTCTTGGTTTCTTTCCACGTGGCTCTCTCCATATGATGGCAGTTTGCTCTTCAAGGTGAATAGGACAGTGTCTCTGACTTTGAATTTCTGATTTCATTTAAAGGTTCACTTAATTAGGTCAGGCCCACCCAGGATAGGGCTTCCCTGGTGGCTCAGATGGTAAAGAATCTGCCTGCCTGGGATCTGTCCCTGGGTTAGGAAGATCCCCTGGAGAAGAGAATGGCAACCTATTCCAATATGCTTGCTGGAGAATCCCATGGACAGAGGAGCCCAGTGGACTACAGGCCATGGGCTTGCAAAGAGTTGGATATGACTGAGCAACTAACTCTTTCACTTTCACCCAGGATAATACCACCTTTTGATTAACTCACAGTCAACTGACTGGAGACCTTAATTACATTTACAAAATCCCTTTTTTCCCCCTGTAACAGAACACAGTCAAGGAAATGATAGCCCATTGTATTCACAAACCCTGCTCACACTCAGTAGGGACTTGTACAGGGCGTGTACATCAGGAGCAAGAATCTTGGGGACCATCTCAGAATTCTGCCTACCTCAGTGTGCCATTTATAGACAGACGTAGCCAAGGCAAGGCAGGAAGATTGTACTGTGCAGGAAGCACAGGGCATGGAGACTGCTCCCAGGGAGAGTTTGTTTCTGTTTCCTAGTGCTAGGTGTGCAAGCAGTAGGCAGCAGCAGCGGAGAAGGGTTTGGTTTTCTTTTTTTTTACTAGAACAACTAGCAAAAATGTAGTTGAGTATTTTTTCCAGGCAACTTTTCCTGTTTTCCTTGGTAACATTCAACACTGTTTGTTTTGTCCTCTCATGGATGGTATAAGAATGATTATAATAAATCTCTTTCTCTTAAACTAGCAATAGTGAATACTTTTATCTGCAACATAACACCTTTATTGATACAACAGGATCAATGATGACCTCTTTTTATATATCCATTAAATGTGTGTCATTCTGTAATGCCTCTATAGATTCATAGAACTTTAGAGCAGGAAGGATATGCTTTCAGCTCTAGAGCTTTTAAAAATATATTCTATAGAACACTTGTAATAGACTTTAGGATGTGAGGATAGTTTTTTTTTGAGGAAGAGGTATTCGATAGTTCTACCAGCTTGGGATACACTATACACTCTTGGAGTTTATGATATTCATTAGCATAACAAAGACTCTCAAAATCCTACAGAAAAAAAAAGCAAACCCAAATCCAAAACTGTTAGACTTCTCTTAATCAGCAAAAGTTTCCCAAACCAAGGACCAAAAAGGTTAACTAAGTTACCAATTCAACTAGTTAGTGATAGAAGTTTTAAAACTAGACTAACTAGGTTTTGCTGACTCCCAGAAACATGTCTCCATGAAACTTGTCCTAGCTCTTAGAGAAGCTTGGTATCCCACATGTCTCCACTGTAGGAGGAGGTGACTACTAAAAGAGCAGACTCTGAGGGGATGTTTCCCTGCCTCTCTGTTATTCACACAATAGCTTTTCCTTGGTGCCAAGGCCAAGGACTCTCAGACCACAGGCAAAAGGATCTTGTGAATTAGGTTCTCGGACATTTTGGTAACCATCGCACCGTTATCCTCCATGCAGACATTGTGGGCTTAGGGCTTGATAGAAAAATAAGTTGCTTTAAAATAGTTTCAAAATAAAAATGAAAAAAGTATAAAGGCACTATGAATCATGTGCATAATAGAACCCGATTCCTGGATCAGAATGCTTGTAAGCACATGCCTTTCCCAAATTCCAAAATGTAAATCACTTCATACACATCTGACCAGGAGAGAAGAGGTTCCAGGAGGTGCATATTTTGAGAATGAAAACAAGGAGCTGTGAGTGTTACAAAGCACAGCTCACAGTCAGCTGGCTGGCCCGACACACCTCGATTTTTATTGTTCCCCCAGGCCTTCCTGCTTGCGTGGTGCAGAGCCCAGGGTGGCTGTGGACAGGCAGGGTCAGAGGTAAGACTTCTCACAGTCTCTCCTGGAGCTTTCCCCTCAGCACCATAGTTTCTCCTTTCTTTCGGTAGCAGCATTTCTAACAGTGCATGGGTTCAAAACCAAAACCAAAACCAACTATCCTTACCACAATGTTTCACAGCCACTGAGGCCCTTAAAAGAAAGAAAATGGTAAACAAATCCAGCCATTACACTGAGTCATAGAGGGACTTGCACCACCACACATACCCACCGCAATTCTATGGGAAGAGTTTCCACATACGTGTGTATTCTCCGGGGTTTGTAGTGTTCCCTAGAGCTTGGATGGAGGCAGGACTGTGCAGCCTGCTGTAAAAGGCTGCGGGGTTGCCTTTGTAGTGCTTGAGAAGCCAAAAAAAGAGACAGTTTAGGAGTTAGGTAATGGCATATGCAGACTGTACTCTTTCTTCTGTGCCTTGTGGTCAGTAGACCTTTCCTGGCCTTTTTGGTTCAACTGTTGCGCCTCCACCCAGAGGCTTTCAAATTAAAGCTATTAGACCAGTGGAAGTGGGTTGTGTGGATACTTTCGAGGACTACAAAGATATCTTGTTTCTTTTGAAACACTGTGAAACAAGGATCCAAGGAATGGGATATATTTCAGCTTTTAACTATTATTCTGGAACATCCTTATGGAAGAGCAAAATAATTGACAAATTAGGTTTCCAGCCCCAAACATTGACATATTTGTTAATCAAGAAGTAAATAATATTTTGCCCTTCTATTCTCAAAACTGGGCTCTAATATATTTAGTCTATAATTGATAAGATGCAATGGACAGTGTAAACAGAAATATTTAAAGTGTGTTCAACTTCCATGCTTTGTTAGATAATGTATAATCAGGACAGAGTTATCCTGTGAAAGAAGATATGCACACTGGATGCAGAGAGATATCCAGACATATTTCTATTCTAGCAGTGGGGTAAAATATTTACAACAGGCAAGGTGTCCAGAAAACTCTGAAAGTTCAAATCATTTGCTATGTATACAAAACTTCTTCCCTTTAATATTACAAAAAAGATCTCCAGGAAGTTCTGATATCTATTCACTATTCCAAGATGGCATGACACTTCACTATAAGTGGAACTCATTTGTTAGCTGTATGTGGAACTCATAGTCTTTACTGTAAGAAGTATACAAATTGTTTATACGAAATTTGAATTAAAACTGACTCTTTGAAACAGTAAGCATTCCAGGCTTGTGATGGTAGAGGAGATCATATATTTATTTCTGTTCAATTATCTAATGGCCTGAATTCATTTTGATCTATTTAATACCAAAACCAAAATGAAATCAACTTCCTTTAAAACTTTGACTTGCAGTTACCTGAAGAATAAAAAGGAAGATATACTGGGGTTCCCAGTAGAATGGATGGGTATTTCCCTGTCAACGCCGCACACCAGGGATTCCAGCTCAAACCCCATGAAGGCAACAAAAAAAGGTGTTGAGGGTGTGGATAAAGTTTCCCAATTCTGTTTCTTCTTTTTATCAGACTGTAACTTTAAATGAATTTCTCTCTGGTCCAAAGCAGGAATAACTGCTAAGGATTCCAAATGAGTACTCAAACAATTTTATCGGGCCCAGTAATGTACCTATTTTTGATAAACGAGCAAGGAAAGCTGATAACCCTATTTCAAAGCAGCCGGCAGTCTGCCAGAGAGAGGCACTTCCCAGGAACTTTCAGGGAAACACTTGTAAAGTTCACTGATGGCTCAAGTTGGATGCCTTGGTCCTGTACTTTGGACTCTTCATTGCTGTTCTAACAGCGAGGCCCCAGATGCAAATATTTGGTTTGACCCTTTCTTACTGTCGACGCTGCAGCCCTTAGTATAATGTAAAGTATAGAATTCATGGCTATTTGCTCAGATATTATCAACATATTTGTAAATTCTACTTGTTATTTAAGAACCACTAGCCTGGCTGCCCTTTTGGAGAAGGAATTTGATAAAGGTAGATGAGTAGAAACTTGTGAAAAGTGTTAGTCACTCAGTTGTGTCCAACTCTTGCGACCCCATGGACTGTAGCCTGCCAGGCTCCTCTGCCCATGGGAATCTCCAAGCCAGGATACTGGAGTCGGTCGCTATTCCCTTCTTCAGGGTATCTTCCCGACCCAGGAATCAAACCCCAGTCTCCTGCATTGTAGGCAGATTCTTTACCATTTGAACCACCAAGGAAGCCCATTAGGGGATGAAAAATAGCAATCGTAAAGATAAATCTCAGGACTCAGCATTAACATTCAGACATAAAGTTAAAGCATGGAGCAGTCTTCCAGTGAATCCTGATTTCACCCCAGCTTGGGAAAGGCAATAATGAGCTCAACAAGGTGTCTGTCAAAGCGAACCTCCACACCAATTTTTCCTCTCTACTTTTTGTCCATGATCATTCATGATGGTTCTTCACCACCTTCCTTCTTGCTTTCTATTGAATGTCATTTTATAATTTTTTTAAACTCAACACCCCCCACCCCTGCTTTCTGCAAGTATAAATCTTGCCTCTCCCTGTAAATTTCAAGCATTATCAGGGTGAAGGCATGGTTCAGCAAGTAAAAAAAGCATGAACGGTGGAATTAGCCTGCTGCTGCTGCTGCTTCCAAGTCGCTTCAGTCGTGTCGGACTCTGTGCGACCCCATAGACGGCAGCCCACCAGGCTCCGCTGTCCCTGGGATTCTCCAGGCAAGAATACTGGAGTGGGTTGCCATTTCTTTCTCCAATGCATGAAAGTGAAAATGAAGTCGCTCAGTTGTGTCGACTCTTAGCGACCCCATGGACTGCAGCCTACCAGGCTCCTCCATCCATGGGATTTTCCAGGCAAGAATACTGGAGTGGGTTTCCATTGCCTTCCTAGCTACTTTCAAATTCCGGTTCTTTCATTTATTAACTGTGAAAACATTGGGAAGGCAATTAACTTCTCTGAGTCTTTAGCACTTTATCTCTCAGAGATAACATCTACTTTTCTCTCTGTTTTAAATATAAAATGAGAATGTCAAGCCCATGGCCCAGATCTAGTTTCTCAATTTGTTTCATTCCTTCTCATGTATTTCTGTGATACACACTTTCTCTGGCACGCTCTTCTCATACTTAGTATATAACAGACACTGAACCATGCTAGTTAAATACTATATGTGTGTGTGTGTGTGTGTATGTGTATACATATCTATCTATGCTTTTTGAAGGTGGATTGGAAGGTTTAGAAATTATCAGTTTGTATCAGTTTGGAGAAACTCAATTCATAAGAAGTCCCTGGATCAGGAATCAGGAGGATGTTATTTCTCTCTGAATCTTCTCAGTATATTTGCCTTACTTCCCTACTTTGCCTGTGTAGACACACCCTTAACTTTCTATCCACACTGGTATGCTTAAATCTAGAAACTGTTAAGAGGGAAGTGGAGTGGAGAAAGAAGATAAAAAGGAGAAAATCAATGAGAAGGAAAATGAAGAACAAAGTTTTAAAAAGCAAACTGAATGAAATAAATTTAAAACAACAAAATTCTGTTTCAGCAATGTGATACCAGTAGCACAAAAGTGTTAGTCACTCAGTCATGTCTGAGTCTTTGCAACCCCATGGACCGTAGCCTGCCACCCTCCTCTATCCGTGGGATTCTCCAGGCGAGAATACTGGAGTGGGTTGCCATTTCCTTCTCCAGGGGAGCTTCCCGACCCAGGGACTGAACCTGGGTTTCCCACATTGCAGGCAGATTCTTTATAGTCCTAGCCACCAGGGAAGTCCCTGTAGCACAGGTGAGGTCAAAGACTTGATCACAGACACGATCAACTCTAGTGTAGGCTTGGGTGTTGAGTGACATCAGCAAATGTAGATTCCCCAGTGAGTTAAAAAGCTGAGGGATTTGGGAAGAAAGTTTAATAAAAGGAATCATCCCTGCAGTCTGAAAGTACAGACATGCATAGCTGAGTTAGATATTTAAAAGACTTGTTGACATACAGAAGTTAATAAGCAGCAGTGTGGAAAAACAATGCCATTTGAGTTACTAATTTAAATTTGGAGATCTGGTCTCATTTAGGAGTTTTTGCATTATATATATATATATATATATATATATACACACACACACATATATATGTATATATATATGATAATATTTTAATATTGCTGTGTTTTTAGGTTTGGGGCTCTTCTTTTCATCGCCTCTATATGTCATTCAGCTCTTGTTCCTCTCAAGGACCCATTGAAACACCATAAACATACTTTTAGAAAACTCTCAAAGTTAAATTTCCTAAAAATCTGAGAACATTAGAAGTATAACTAAACTGCTCACTGAGAATTTTTTAAGACTGTATGAATACATTTCCGACCTCCTAAAACATTGGTTCTTACTAGCCCAGTTATTTTTTGAAGTGTTGAGAATACAGAGTCTGATGATGTGGATGGCAGGAGTACTAAGGTCCTTTCTTTAAAACAAACAAACAAAAACCAACAAAAAAAAAAGCCATGAGCCCATTAAACATGGTAGCACCCTGGTGGCTGCTACCGCAGCCCTTTTCCTCCAGCAGAGCTGCATTTCCAAGGAAGTTGCAGAGGTGGTATGGCTCACATTAGGCAAGGCACAGGCGAAGGTTGCTCAAGGAAGGAGAACTGGGATGCTGCTTGTCAAACATTCAGAGTGAATATTCCTCTTGGGGAAGTCTTTCCTAGCTATTTCCACAATATGACTCTTCTTCTTTGGTTACGTGCTTCCGGGGCAATTTGCCCCTTTATGGGGCACTTAGCATATTGCAGTGATGACCTGTATAATGTCAGATCCCTGCAACATGATATCTGACATACAGTAGGGAGTTGAATGGGCTTCCCTGGTAGCCCAGCGGTAAAGAAACCACCTACAATGTGGGAGCTACAGAAGATGAGGGTTTGATCCCTGGGTCAGAAAGATCCCCTGGAGGAGAGTATGGCAACCCACCTCAGTATTTTTGCCTGGAGAATCCCATGGACAAAGGAGCCTGGTGGGGTACAGCTCATAGGGTCACAAACAGGAGTGAAACGACTAAGCACAGCACCGCAGGGAGTTGAATGAATGAATTAAACAAACTAACCCTTTCTGAGCAGTCAGGTTTGGCTGCCCTAAGATCTAGGAGATCTCCCAGTTAACCTAAGTAGCAACAGTTACCTATTGTTTATTCAGTAAAACAAACATACTGAGTTTTCCTAGTACCACCTGCTTTTGTTTTTTATTGTATGTTATTTTTTTCTAAGACTTGTGCTCATGGCTGGCCTTTGATTTCTCAAAAATAAAATATTTTCATGAGATAATATGAGATTAGTGGCTGTAAGAAAGGTTTTAAATTCTTAAGATAAATCTATAAACTTTAAAGTCTCTATAATACACTGATACTAGAAGCAAGATTTTGCTAACTATATCCCTACTTGTAGTTGGAATGGTGTTTTTTAATAGTTATTTGAAGCTATCTAGATACCAGTTGGGTGTAAGGAGAAGGAAATACTGTTGAAAGTTTCATCACTGGTGTACACTATACTCAGGAGCTGGTTTAGACTGTGCTAGAGAAAAAAACAGACACATCATTTGTATATCATTTGAATTTGGTGTGTATGACACTTTGATCTGGTGTGTCCTGAAAAATCATAGACTGAGATGTGCACTTTTATAGGAGAACATATCAGAATTAACACTGGATTAATGGTTTGGGGTAGGGGAAGAGGTGGAAGCCTTTTCTCTCCATCTCTATTCTGATGCTGGTGAAATTAGTAAAAAAATTTATTCAAAACTTAAAAACTCAAAAAAAAAAAAATTTAAACTACATGAAAGCAAGTGTAAAGGTTGACACGGAATGGTAGCTATGGGCTTTGTCCCTGAGCCTGCTCTCCATTTAGGAATTGGAGGCATTTAAAGAGAGCACTTGTACCTGGGTTCAAGCACTAGCCTGAAGTGCCTTCCCCAGCCTATTTCTTCAGGGAGATGAGGGTCCGTGTTCCCTCTCTGTGCACAGTAGGGTCAAACCAAGAACACATTTTCCTCCCCAGGAAATGGGCTTTGATTATGTTATGAAAATGAGTGCCAACATTTGTCTTTCACTTTCTCACTGGTTCTGAAAAGGCACAGAGTCCTAACAACAAGTGAATATTAAATTATAGACTTCATGACCTGTTTTTAATATTTAGGAGACAAGCTGCCTGTCCAGGAAGTTCAGTGCACTAAAAGGGAAAAGTAAAAAATATCTCTAAGCTGTTACAGTAATTTGGGAAATTACGTGAGAATCAAGTCTGTGCCCAAGGTTCAGGTTTGTCTTTTATTCCTATGCCTCTTTTATCTTAAACCCGACACATGAGTAGACAGGTTTGTCCAGAGGCAATGACAAAGTAGGGGGAGAGAAGGAAGTGTAGGAAAGCTGGCAAGGAATCAGCAAAAGGGAAAGCAGAAAGGAAATCTGTAATGAACAAGCTAAACCACTCACATTTTAAGTAGTAAAACTGAATATATGTTGATGTGAATATTGAAAAACCCAATGTTAAATTTAGAGACTAATGAACTATTAGTTAAGAAGCAAACTGTCACACTTGCTCTCTGAACTCCAGCAGAATCTTAATTTAATTTCAGTTTTAGCTCTGGTTTAGTTTAGTAAATATTAATTGCGCATTTGCTGTGTTATAGAGACGGTCAGAAACTGGCTAACTCACGTAAGCAATGAAAGAATTCCAGCATATTTGGGGAGATGACACTTAAGCAGAAACTTCCACCATAATAAAACAGGATGCTGTAAGAGAAAACGGTGTAATAGACATGAGGGCTAATTACAAAAAAAACCTTTTTGCGTGTGTTTAAATCCAATTTGAAGGATATAAATGGCCAGATGTAGGATGAATTGGGATTCTGGAAACAGCTAAGTGTAGTGGAAGATACCAAAGGACTCTGCCCTTCTGTGACTGAGCAAATTATTTGGGAAAGACTCATTATGTTTAAAATACAGGCACTTTAATTTTAAAATGCATCATACAGTAATTCTGAAGCTCAACCACTGTTACATATTAATTATCATGATTATATGCAGTTATTAGTTATTGAACTTATACTATTTTGCCATGTTTACATAAAACTATGGAAAATACTTAGATCCAAGCAGAAGATCATAGAATGTCTTAACTTTATGCACTGTGGGTTTATGAAACATATGTTTAGCCTTCCAAAATATCCAGATGTTTGGTTTTTCCAGGAAAAATTATTGCTTGTATTTCTCTCTTGTTCATTCAGATGCTTTGGCTTCACATAGATTCTAATGTTTTGTTGTCAAGATGTGATCAGAACTTTCTAAATTATTGTCTGTGCTATTCAGCATTGTTTATGGCCACACGAGATCTGACATCACGTTTTTAGTGCTCGCTCCAGAGTTTTTAAGATTTTTGTTTCATACAAAATTGGACGCCAGAGCTTTTACAGCAGATGTGTTCAAAAGGAAAAAGCTGTACAAGAAATTCTCATCCATATAACTGGTCATCTCCCATCAACGTGCTTCTTCCTGATCCAATTTATCTCTGCTCCTCCAGCCCCTAGAGTCAAAGCACCTTTTAGCAAGGTCGTGGCCGTGCTGGCTGACTGCATTAGCAGTTAGGCATTGCAGGTTGTCGCCTTGTCCTAAGGCTCACTTGTCACTTCCTCTCAGACTTTGGACTTGATTGGCCTCTAGCCAAACACCTCCAGCTGTGGTTGGGTGTCTCTTCCTCCCAGGAGACCTTGTCCCTAGATTCTCTACCATGTCCCGCCAGCACTGTTGCTTTTTGCTTTTCAAACCAAGTGTTCTCACATAAACTTTTATTTCTGGAGGCTTATCATTTAGTATTCTTAGGTTGCATGGGACATACACCCACATCCCTCAAATCTGTTAACTTCAATGGATTCTCCCAAATTTCTTGAAGACTCATTTTGTCTGAAAAAACACCTTTTGTACATTCCCCTATCCCCTCAATGTGACTCATCAATGGAATCTCCCTGTTTTTCCTTGCCTGAGTGTTAGAGTCTAGCATAAGCCCACCAGGAATTTCCATAACTTCTTGTTCACTCTGAGGCTTACAAAAATGTTGGACTCACTTCCTTATTTAAGGGACTGTGGAACAAAGAGCCAGAATTTAGGGTGGCTGTCATTAGAATGATTTCCAAACAAAACTTTAAATGAGGTCATTCCCCCCTTCAGAGATCTCATTCACCACTTGCCCCCAACATCCTCAGTTCAGATCAGTAGGCCTTCCAAACAAGTTTCTCCCTTTCATCCTCTCCCCTCAACCACATCTCCCCTCTACCACATCTCCCATCAGATCCTCTTAGCACTTTTATTAGTCCACCGGGCCTCTTCCTAAAGGTCACAGTAAGATGTTAATAGTGGTTTAGTGCGTTTCCTTGCCCAGGAGTCTTTAAAAAAACAAACACATAAACTTTTCAATGAGAAGTGAAGCTGACTCCCAGGGCTCTCCTTCTAAGCAGGGGAATTTTGTGTCTCTCAAAGGAGTGTGAGTGTGAGGGCTTAGAGCTTTCCTATACTCATCCAATACCCCAGACGCAATCCTATGTTTACTTTTTTTTAAAAAAAAACTGGTTGTGCCAGATATTTTATTTGTGCTTCCAATGGCACTCTGAATCTGAAAACTCAAATAATCCCCATGCCAAATTTAGAAGGCTCAAGTTTGTTCAGCCCCCTCTCTTCCCCCAGGACTCCCTAGACATCAATTTGAATTTCGAAGACACAGCCCTTGACCCTGCATTGCATAACTACCCTGGAGGGAGAGATGATCTCTCCCCTTCACATAACCTTGTTCTCTTCTAGGGAAACAGCTCTGCAAGATTAAATACACTTGAGGGAGAGTGACATTACCGAGGAGAGGATAGTTAATTGTTCCCTCAAAATCCAATGGGCAGTGATCCAAAAACATTTGGGGAAATAGAAGTAACTCATTGCAAGCCAGCCAACCAGTGGCTTAAACTCTTCTACTTGGTGATTTCTTCTAAGTGTTTAGTTCAATTGCCTTAAGATCCATCTTGATATTGACAGGCTGTTTAGGATTTTAACAAGATTATTTGGAGACTCAAAACCTTTCTGAGCTCATGTAATGGATGAATTCTCTCAAGATGGGCAAACTGTAAGTGCCCCCAAAACAAGGTACACATTCCCCTTGATGTACTGACAGAGAGGAAATAATATAAGTAGACAGATAAATAGATCAATCTTTAAATATAGTATTTTAAAGAATTCCAGTTTTTGTGAATGTTTTATTGTTCATAATCGGTTAGTTGGTAGTACAGTTATGTAACTCATAAATAACATAGATGTGTTGGGATATGTTCTTTAAAAAAAAAAAAAAACTACTAAGAAGGAGGGATTAAATAAAATAAGAGCACCTTACATTTAATACCAAACTCTCTCCAGTCCATGTACTGTAATGAACTCTCCATGTACACATCTACCCAGGAAAATGAAGAGGTAGTCCTGCTTCACTCAAAATCCAAAATTTTTTCCTGAATTCCAGCCACCTCTAGAAGTGGAAGCTGGGTACAGCTGCATTGAGAGGCAGTATTAGTTGAGATAAAGTTAAGGCAGCTCTTGAAAGGAAACATTTATTTTTCAGGTCAGGGCATTTATGTTTTGCATAATCCTTTAGTATCTTGACAGTCAGACATCCCCACCAGATACACTTGCAAGGACTCACAAGGGAAGGATTTGAGGGAGCCAGATGGATGGAATCAGTGAGGAGCATGGGTGTTCATGAAGATTACTTGTGATCTGTTCTCTCTGGGGAAGGAGAGTTAGAGCTGGTCTCTTTTTAGACAGCATAAAAGAGGACCCCCTGTGAGAGAAGAGATTTCCTGCTTTGATTTGTCACAGACGATGTCGATTCTAGACATAATCCCTGCCTGTTTCTTCAGAAGTTTGACCATCAAGGGACACAAGGTGCAGGGAAGGGAAGAAACAGAAGCGTTTCTCCTCCTGCTGCCTCAGCCTGTTTTCAGCTGCAGAAGAAAGAGCACGCTCGGTTTTGAAGGCCTGCACGGGCATGCATGCTCAGTTGCTTCAGTCGCCTCTGACTCTGTGCAACCCTATGGACTGTAGCCCGCCGGGCTCTTTGGTCCCCGTGATTCTCCAGGCAAGATACTGGAGTCGGTTGCCATGCCCTCCTCCGGGGGTGCTTCCCCACCCAAGGACTGAACCCTTGTCTCCTGCCTCTCCTGCACTGCAGGCAGGTTCTTTGCCCACTGAACCACCCGGTAGGCCCCAAAGACCTGCATATCTGCTTTTAAATCACTGCAGGGCTGCATCACCGCGCAGCTCACGTGCTCTGTGGCTATCAGAGTCTAGGCGACCCGCAGCCTCTAGAGCTGTTCTCTGAGTGGCTGGCTGACCACTGTTGCCTGCCAGCCTCTCAGTGCTGTTAGTCACTTGGCGTGTGGTGTTGGATGAGTGGCTTATTGTACCTACTGGTAAATGGGGTAGTAATTCCTACCTCCCAGTGTTGAGTATATGGAGCCTTATAATTTAAGTCTTTCTTTCTTCCCTGGTCATTTTGATTTGTCCACCTGCGCAGCATCCACTATTTATCTTTGTTCACATTAAGATGTACCTTTTGGACATCACTATTCAGGCACCTTCTGTGGAGCCCTTTCTGGTTCAGTGTCTTCCTCACCAGCAGTTCACTAAGAATTGGTCATAAGGCACGCGCTGTGCAGGATTAATAGCTGTCATATGAAAAACAAAGGAGGTGGGGACATGAGGTCTTCAGTAAATGTGAGATGTGCTGGGTCTGATAGGCGTGTCCAGGTGCCTCCAACAAGGTGAGTGCAGTGCAGGGAACATCACACTTTAGGGTTTCCCGAACTGTCTACTCTGGTACGTAAAACTTTGATGCACAATCGTTCATGGGCCTGAAGTCTGGTGGCATTTACTTGAAGAAATATCAAATTCTTACCATAAAAACTTTAGAAAGAGACTTCCATTCTCTTAGTGTCTCAGGTCCAAAGATCTGCTGTTTCTGTAATATCTATTGAAGGAAGACAGATGTTAAGTCTACAACTGATGTTAAGTTAATCAGAGTTAAGCCTGGTTTTATTCATTAGTCCAACCTCACTCTAATTCCTTAATTAAAAAAACCACCTATGGAAGACCATATCTGTCATTCCCTTCCAGGCCTGGGAGAATTTTAAACATCTTCCCTTCTAAATGATCACAGCTACATTTTCACTACCTTTAAGGCATAAAAGTAGAGAACAGTCCTTGGAGTTAGTTGAGAGATCAGTTTTCCTATTGCCTTCCATAAGCTCCTAGGATTTTATATATGCAGTGTATAATTTTAACTATGCCTTTGATCACAAAATAGGTCCTAGTTCAAACCAAACAATTTCTAAAGACATGAAAAACCACATAGAAAAATATAATACAAAAGTTTTTGCTATAGATTTGCCCTAGTTTACTAGCAAAAAAGGAGAAATTACTGCATAATACATGCTGAAACCACAGGGGAAAGACAGTATATTTGTGGTGTCTATCTCACATGTATTTCTGTTCTACAATATAAATACTGATGTTGAGCAACTTAACCCTTTCTTTGTAATGTTTGCTGAAGGTTCCAGATGAGGACGATGTTCTTATACAAGCATCAGTGAACAAGCCTGTCAAGACAGGCCCAGGGGTGGCATTATTTGCATTTGTTGATCAGTGACTCTTGAGAGCTGTAAAGACTCTGACCCAAAGAGTGACTCAGAAAACCAGGGGCCCATGTCATTCTCCTCTAGACTTGGCCTTGCAGCATTGTAGTATTGTGACTCGACAGTCCTGCAGCTTGCTTACCCATCATTTTCATTGACTGATGGTGCTATGAGTGAAACTCTCAGCAATTCAGCGTTCACACCCCAGCTTCTCAGCTTTTCCTCCTGTAGTTCTTGCTTGATCAGAGGCCGAGGACAACAGTGTAATGATTCATAGGCCCTCTTGGCAAGTAATAATTTTCTCACAGTGATCATATATTCTGGGAGAGGGGTAAGGAATACTGATTTGCTTAAAAAAATTTTTTTTTAATTTAAACTTTCTATTAACATGAAGTTGACAGGGTTACTTTGTCTCCATTCCCAAGTCCTAAAAAATATTTAAAAGCACTTTTGTTTATGTAGCTTGGGACTCTTAAATGTATGTTATCCACTGAGAACAGAATATGATAATCTCATTACATTCTCTATTTTTTAAGAAAAGAAAAATCATTTTGCAAGTTCCTTCCTTATTTTGGTACATGAGCCCTAGGTATGCTTCATAAAAGTTGAAAGTAGAGAGGCCCCCACCCCAACTCCATTTTATAGATGAGAAAACTGTGCCCCAAAGAAATTATATGATTTTTCTATTGCCATAGAACTGGTCAGTGGCAGGGATAGATCAGGGCTGAAATCAGCTAATTTGAGGCTACTGTCTTATCTGATATTAGACTTACTTGTACCTGTCATAAGAGGATCTAGGTCTAAAGAAGTCTATGACGTGCATAGTGAATCATGTGAATTAGGGACAGGAGTTGAAGCAGAAACACAAAGCACAGAAAGTGGTATCAGATGGGTCTCAATGTGAATCCTGGCCCTGGAACTGGGTGTGTTGGTTAATGTCTTGCTTAATTTTTCTGAGTGGTTTTCTCATCTTTACAGATGAGAAAGGGATAGTTCATAGTACCTGCTATAAGGATAAGAGATAATGCACGCAAAGCTCCTAGCACACAGTTGGCGCTCAATAAATGGAAGCTCTAGTTATTGTTAAAACTAAGAGGCATTTGCCCTTCCTCTTTGCTGCTTCCTTTCAAAGCAGAGTTTGCTATTCTCCACACTCGTAGAGTTCTGCCTTGTCAGGTTCGGCAGGGTTCAGCTCATTTTCTCAAGGCAGCAGTGATTTTTTTTTTCTTCATAATTTGCATCAGCGTTGTCTCATTTCCCTGAAACCCTGTCACAAGTCAGGAGATTATTGCAGAACATGATCTGAAACCTTACTCACGAGGGAAAGTCCCTTCCAAAAGAGGCATTTCCCCTCCTCTTGAGTTTTACACTTCTCTTTCACATTGTGCAGGCCATCCCCCAGCCTGGTGGCTGACTGGACACAGAGAAGGACCTACCCCGAGTGTCCTATGCAGCTTGAGTACAGTGGGAGAGAAGGGTCTGGTCACGGTGGCCCCTGGTGGCTTCATTGTCACCATTTCTGACACTGCCTCCAAGTGCTTCCAGCTTTCCGCTTTCACCAGGTCTCACTCTTGAAACCCCCGATGGAAATTTAGAGGCTTCTGTGGTTCTGAGGAGTTACTGGGGCTTTGCATTTTCTGTTTCCTCACTTACTTTATAGCTCTCAGGGATTTCCTAAGAAGACTGTTCTGTCCTAGTAGCCTAGTCTGGCTCCTCCCCACTGAGATGGGGGAGCTGGCACGTAGATGCGTATCTTTTTTTTTTAACACTGTTTCAAAAATATATTTGGGTCTTATAATGAAAAAATAGTCTCTTATTTTTTAATTTTTATTTTTTCTAGTGTAAATAGTATGCACTTATTATGATAAAAAATAATCAATTTTATCAAATGGATTCACCCTTTTATCCCAAACGTGTGTGTGTGTGTGTGTGTGTGTGTGTGCCAGTACCCTATTTTCTAGATATTTTGTTACCAGCAGATTTTTCAACTTGAGGATATGTTGCAACACAGGTGAACCATCTGCAATATCTTAAAAAAAAAAAAAAAGTACAGATCTGTGTTAATTCTTTGAAAATACTTTACATTAACTGTTCACATCATAAAGGAATTTTTCAAGAAGAGAAAATAGGACTCTATCCTTTCTGCATAATAACTGATTTCACTTTCATTAACTTTCATTTTTTATTCAGGTACTATTCATGTATTATGTTTCCCTAGGACAGGCTTTAAAAATTTGTGTCATAAAAATAAAGCTATCTATTTCCTAAAATTTACTGTAGTGGGCCTGGCCACTTTCCTGATTTCCTGTACCCTGTCTTTTTCGACCGATAGTATACCAAGTAAAGATGGAGCCAATGTTCTCTTGCCCTAGGGATTGATCCCCAGTGAGGTCACTGATTCAAACTCCATTTTTGGTAGTTTTCTTTTCCTTTTAAGACTGAATAGAGAAAAGTTCAAGGATTTTAAAATTTCATTTATTTAACAAATATCTATTGAATACTCTTAAGTATTGAGTACTAATATGTTGATTAGGACAAAAGGTGTAAACTCACTTTGACCTGCTCAAGATGAGAGTGAAAACTATGGAAGACACTTACTGGTTGGCCTTTGTGATTTTGCAAGTGATCAGGTCCACTGAGTGGAAAGATAATTTTTGCTATCATGTACCACTCACAATATGGAAAGAAGTGGATGTGGAGGTGATTAAATAAAATGAGAGAGCATTATAAGCCATGGGCTGGTTGTGGCACTGAGTTTAGATTTGGGGAAGGATCAAATAATGGGCTCCAAGAATAAATAATAGAATGAAGCTGAATCAATAACCATGGATTGGAG
>SJYC01013313.1:0-10948 GCA_006408675.1 Madoqua kirkii | reverse complement strand
GAATACCCAAATAAATAAAAAGATATCTAATGATTGTTGATCAAAAGATTTAATATTATTAGATTCCCTATCAAACACCTAGTTGGCATTTTTTTTTTCAGGAATTGGCAAGCTAATCTTAAGTCAATGTGAAAATTTGAAGGTTCTAAAATACTCAAATAGAACAGAAAAAAGAGAAAAAATAGAAAAAAGAACAGATTTGGGTAGCACACACTTACTAAAGTGAAGTACACACTTTTTAAGCATTACTAAATTAATCAAGACTGAGTGGTACTGGTATAAAGATAAATATGTAGATGGAATAGAATTCTGAGTACAGAAGTAAAACTTTACATTAATGATTAACTCATTTCAACAAGGTTCCCAGACAGCTCAATGGGGAAAAGTAGTCTTTAATAAATGAGAGCAGAATAATTGGAGGTTTACATGTAAAAGAATGAGGGTGGACTTCTATGCCACACCATACCCCCAGACTAATTCACAACTGTAGGAGATAAAATTATACAACACTTAAAAACATTGGAAAAAATCTTTCTGAACTTAGATTAGACAGTAATAATACTAAAAGTGCAAGTGACGATAGAAAAGATAAAAAATTCAGATAACAAAGTTAAAACATATGTGTGACAAAAGATACCATCAAGAAAGTGAAAAGACAGCCCAAAGAAAGGGACAAACAATCAAAAATATATTTTTGGTAAGAAAGTTGTATCTAGACTATGTAAAGAACACTTAAAACTGAATAAAAATATAAATGATCAAATTAAAAAGTGTGCAAAGGACCTTAAAAGATATTTCTCTATAGTAAGCTTACAAATTGTCAGTAGGCCCATGAATAAATGCTCAACATCATTAGCGACAAGAAAATTTCCAAACAAACCCCCCATAAGATATCAATTCACATCTGTGGGGATTGCTATTATCAAATAGATAATAAAAATAATTGATGAGGATTTGCAAAATTGAAACTCTCATGCATTGCTGGTAGCAATGGAAAATAGTGCAGCCACTTTGGAAAATGTATTGCCATTTCCTCAAAATTTAAACACAAACAATGTTACTATATGAAATTCTATTGCTAGATATATACTCAAGATACCAAAGTAAGTACAGAAAATTGCTCATGAGAACGATGTTTGCTCTGGATTTTTCATATTTTTATGACAAACCTTTAATATGTTGAAGCAGATATCTGCCTTTGTAAGTTCCTCTATGGCAACTTTCTGGAGAAGTTTTTGTTTGTTTGTTTGTTTAATAGAACAGTCTTTTGGACTCTGTAGGAAAGGGCAAGGGTGGGGTGATTTGGGAGACTGGCATTAAAACATGTATAATATCATATATGAAACGAATAGCCAGTCCAGATTCGATGCATGATACTGGATGCTTGGGGTTGGTGAACTGAGATGACCCAAAGGCATGGTGCAAGGTGAGAGGTGGGAGGGGGCTTCAGGATGGGGAACATGTGTATACCTGTGGCAGATTCATGTTGATGTATGGCAAAACCAATACAATATTGTAAAGTAATTAACCTCCAAGTAAGATAAATAAATTCATGTTTAAAAATAAATAAAATGGACCTAATAGAACAGAAAAAAGAGAAAAAATAGAAAAAAGAACAGATTTGGGTAGCACACACTTACTAAAGTGAAGTACACACTTTTTAAGCATTACTAAATTAATCAAGACTGAGTGGTACTGGTATAAAGATAAATATGTAGATGGAATAGAATTCTGAGTACAGAAGTAAAACTTTACATTAATGATTAACTCATTTCAACAAGGTTCCCAGACAGCTCAATGGGGAAAAGTAGTCTTTAATAAATGAGAGCAGAATAATTGGAGGTTTACATGTAAAAGAATGAGGGTGGACTTCTATGCCACACCATACCCCCAGACTAATTCACAACTGTAGGAGATAAAATTATACAACACTTAAAAACATTGGAAAAAATCTTTCTGAACTTAGATTAGACAGTAATAATACTAAAAGTGCAAGTGACGATAGAAAAGATAAAAAATTCAGATAACAAAGTTAAAACATATGTGTGACAAATGATACCATCAAGAAAGTGAAAAGACAGCCCAAAGAAAGGGACAAACAATCAAAAATATATTTTTGGTAAGAAAGTTGTATCTAGACTATGTAAAGAACACTTAAAACTGAATAAAAATATAAATGATCAAATTAAAAAGTGTGCAAAGGACCTTAAAAGATATTTCTCTATAGTAAGCTTACAAATTGTCAGTAGGCCCATGAATAAATGCTCAACATCATTAGCGACAAGAAAATTTCCAAACAAACCCCCCATAAGATATCAATTCACATCTGTGGGGATTGCTATTATCAAATAGATAATAAAAATAATTGATGAGGATTTGCAAAATTGAAACTCTCATGCATTGCTGGTAGCAATGGAAAATAGTGCAGCCACTTTGGAAAATGTATTGCCATTTCCTCAAAATTTAAACACAAACAATGTTACTATATGAAATTCTATTGCTAGATATATACTCAAGATACCAAAGTAAGTACAGAAAATTGCTCATGAGAACGATGTTTGCTCTGGATTTTTCATATTTTTATGACAAACCTTTAATATGTTGAAGCAGATATCTGCCTTTGTAAGTTCCTCTATGGCAACTTTCTGGAGAAGTTTTTGTTTGTTTGTTTGTTTAATAGAACAGTCTTTTGGACTCTGTAGGAAAGGGCAAGGGTGGGGTGATTTGGGAGACTGGCATTAAAACATGTATAATATCATATATGAAACGAATAGCCAGTCCAGATTCGATGCATGATACTGGATGCTTGGGGTTGGTGAACTGAGATGACCCAAAGGCATGGTGCAGGGTGAGAGGTGGGAGGGGGCTTCAGGATGGGGAACATGTGTATACCTGTGGCAGATTCATGTTGATGTATGGCAAAACCAATACAATATTGTAAAGTAATTAACCTCCAAGTAAGATAAATAAATTCATGTTTAAAAATAAATAAAATGGACCACCAAAAAATACATAAATAAAAAATAAATCCTAAATGGGTTTGAGCTTTTTCAAAAGCTTTTGCTGCATCTATTGAAATGACCATGTGGTTTTTATTATTCAATTTTTTTGATGTTATGTTTCACACTGACTGATTTGTGCATATTGAAAATTTCTCATATCCCTGGGATAAAGCCCGGCTGATCATGGTATATGACCTTTTTAATGAGTTGTTGGATTCAGATTGCTAGCATTTTGCTGAGGATTTTGTGTCTATGTTTGTCAGTGATGTTGGCCTAAAATTTTCTTTTTTTGTGATTTATTGGTCTGATTTTAGAGTCGGGGTTCTGATGACCTCATATGTTATTCTTCTTTCCACTGCAATTTCTTGGAAAACTTTCAGAAGGGTAGGTATTAACTCTTCTCTAATGTTTGATAGGATTCAACTGTGAAGACATCTAGTCCTGAACTTTTGATTATTGTATTGGAAGACTTTTTAAAATCACAGTTTCAATGTCAATATTTGTGATTGGTCCGTTCATATTTTCTATTTCTTCCTTGTTGCCTTGGCAGGTTGTATCGTTTCAGTATTTGTCCGTTTCTTCAAGGTGGTCCATTTTGTTGATGTATTGTTGCTTGTAATGGACTCTTATGATCTTTTGTATTTCTGTGTAGTCCAGTGTAACTTTTCCATGTTCATTTCTAATTATGTTGACTTGAGCCCTATCCCCTTTTTCCATGTTAAGTCTGGTGAAAGTTTTATCAATTTTTTAAAATCTTCTCAAACAACCAGCTTTTTGTTTCATTGACCTTTGCTATTGTTTATTTCATTTATATTTTATTTACTTCTGATTTAATTTTTATGATTTCATTCTTTCTGCTAACTTTGGATTTTGTTACTGCTTCTTTCTCAAGTTGTTTTATGCATAAATTAGGTTGTTTATTGAGATTTTTCTTGGTTCTTGAAGTAAGTTTGCATTGTTATAAGCTTCCCTCTCAGAACTGCTTTTGTTGCATTTCATAGATTTTGGATCATCAAGTTTTTATTGTCATTTGTCTCTTGGTATGTTCTGAATTCCTTTTTTATTTCTTCAGTGATATATTGGTTATTTAATAACATATTGTTTATCCTTCATGTGTTAGGTTTTTTCCTCTGTAATTGATTTCTACATTTATAGTATTGTGATAGAAAAAGATGGTTGATATTACAATTTTCTTAAATTTAGTGTGGTTTGATTTGTAACTCAAGATGTGATCTGTCCTGGAGAATGTTCCATGTGCACTTAATAAGAACATGCATTCTGCTGTTTTAAGATTGAACACACTTCCTCTAAGATCAGGAATAAAATGAAGATGTTCAGTTTTGCCTGCTTTATTCAGCATAGTTTTGGTTTGGAAGGGAATTCAAGTGAGGGGGAAAAAAAAAAGGTAAAAGTGTCACTGTTTGCAGGTGACATAATACTGTATATGGGAAATCCAAAATATTTTTAACAGAAAACTACTGAAGTTCTTCAACAAATTTAATAAGGTGGCAAATTGCAAAAATAATACACAAAAGTCTCTTGCATTCCTATACAGTAACAGAAGATCAGAAAGAAATCAAGAAAGCCTTCCCATTCACCATTGCATCAAAATAAATAAAATGTCTAGCAATAAGCTTACCAAAAGAGGCAAAATATCCATACTCAGAAACTGTAAGATATTGAAGAAAGAAGTAAAAATGACATAGACAAATTATGAAGAGATATACCACATTTTAGGATTGGAAGAATCAATATTGTGAAAATGACTATACTACCCAAAACAATCTACAGATTCAATGCATTCCTCATGAGATTATCAATAGGATTTTGCACAGAATTATGCAAAATATTTTACACTGTATGGAAACACAAAAGACCCAAATAATAAAAGCAGTGTTAAGAAAGCAGAAGAATCAGACTCCCTGATTTCAGATTCTACTAGAAAGCGACAGCAATCAAAAAAGCAGGATACTGTCACACACATCAATGGAAAATGATAGAAAGTTCAGGGATAAATCCACACACCTATGGTCACTTAATTTATAAGGGAGACTCTAATATACAATGAAGCAAAAACCATCTGTTTAAGAAGTAGTTCTGAGAAAACTTAACAGCTACATATAAAAGGATAAAATTAGAATATTCCCTAACATCACAAAAACAATAAAATAGATTAAAGACTTACATGTAAGGCTGGCTACTGTAAAACTCTTAGAGGAAAACAGACAGAACACTCTGACACGAATTGCAGTAAGATCAGTTTCTACCCACCTCCTACAGTAACAAAAATAAAAGCAAAAATAAATAAATGGGACCTAATTAAACTTTAAAAATATTGTGCACCAAAGGAAATGAAAAGAATGGGAGAAAGTATTTGCAAAGAAAGCAATTGAAAATAAACTTCAAAATATACAAACGCTCACTAAACAAACAAACAACCCACTCAATCAAAAAATAAGCAGATCTAAATAGACATTTCTCCAAATATACATATATGTGGCTAAAAAACACATGAATAAAGGTTCAGTGCCACTAATTATTATAAAAATAAAAATCAAAACTGAAATGCCCTCATCTCTTCACACAGATCAGAATGACCACTATCAAACAATCTACAAAAAATAATTCATGTCAATGTATGGCAAAACCAATACAGTATTGTAACATAGAATAAAGTAAAAATAAAAATTAAAAAAACACTCAAAAAAATAATAAATGCTGAAAAATGTGTGGAGAAAAGGGAGCCATCCTATAGTGTTGGTGGTTATGTAAAATGGTACAGCAACTATGGATCATAGTTTGGAGGTTCCTTTGAAAACTAGAAATAGAGCTACCATATTTATCCAACAATCTCACTTCTGGGCAAAAAATCATAATTTGAAAAAATATATGCACTGCATTGTTCACTGAAGTACTATTCATACTAGCCAGAAAATGAAAGCAACCTAAACATCCATCAACAGAGGAATGGACAAAGAAGGTGAGGTGTGTGTGTTTGTGTGTATGTATATATATATATACATATATACACATACATACATACTATGCAATATTACTCAGCCATAGTAAAGAACTGAATAATCCAATTTGCAACAACATGGGAAAACCTAGAGATTTTCATACTGAGTGAAGCAAGTCAGATAGATAAAGACAAATGTATGATATAACTTATATATGGAAACCAAAAAACTGGGTACAAAGGAATTTACAAAACAGAAATAGAATTATAGATGTAAGAAACTAATCTATGGTTACAAGGGTGTAAGGGGAGGGTGAAGGGAAAATTTGGAATATTGATATTGACATATACACACTACTACATATAAAATAGTTAACTAGTAAAAGTCTAATGCATAGCACAGCAAATTCTACTCAATACCTGTGATGGCCTATATAGGAGAATAATCTACAGAAAGAGTGGGTATATGTACATGTGTAACTGATTCACTTCACTGTAGCCCTGAAACTAACAGAATATTATAAATCAATTATACTCTGATACCATTTTAAAAATGTATATAAATGTTCATAGAAGCATCCCTAACAGTGGCTAAAAGTTGGAGCCAATGCTTTAATTGATTTACAAATAAACAACATATAATAAATACGTACAAGGGAGTATTATTTGCCCATAAAAGAAATAAAGTAGAGATATATGCCGAGCATGGATAAACTTATTATGTCATTTGCACAAAATACCCAGAGTAGGCAAATCTATAAATCTATAAAGAGAGGACATGTGGTCAGTCAGTGTAGTTCAGTTGCTCAAATCATGTTCGACTCTGCAACCCTGTGGACTGCAGCACGCCACGCTTCCCTCTCCATCACCAACTCCCAGAGCTTGCTCAGACTCATGTCTATTGAGTCAGTGATGCCATCCTATCATCTCATCCTCTGTCATCCCCTGTCTTCAATCTTTCTCAGCATCAGGGTCTTTTCCAACCAGTTTTTTGCATCAGGTGGTCAAAGTACTGGAGCTTCAGCTTCAGCATCAGTCCTTCAATAAACATTCAGGACTGATTTATTTTAGGATTGACTAGTTGGATTTCCTTGTTGTTCAAGGGACTCTCAAGAGTCTTCTCCAACACCATAGTTCAAAGCATCAATTCTTCAGCACTCAGCTTTCTTTATGGTCCAAATCTAACATCCATACATGACTACTGGAAAACCAGAGATTTTACTAGATGGACCTTTGTTTGCAAAGTATTGTTTCTGCTTTTTAATATGCTGTTTAGGTTTGTCAAAGTTTGTCTTTTAAGGAAAAAGTGTCTAATTTCATGGCTGCAGTCACCATCTGCAGTAAGTAACTTTGGAGCCCAATAAAATGGACTTGGACAAGAAATGGGGAATGAATGATAATTGCTATTGTATTTCTTTTTAATGCTTACAAAAATATTCTAAAATTGTTCGGGTTTTGGTTGCTCAACTCTGTGAACATATTGAAAAATACTAAATCATATACTTGAAGTGACCTAATTTTATGCCATATAAATTATATCTCAATAAAGTTGTTCTTTTAAAATGGCATTGATTTAGCAATCTCTAACAATTTCTTCTCCTTTCCCAGTAAAATACCCATGAAAACAGATAAAAATATGAAAAGACCAACCAGTTTTTAAAGTTAAGGAGAAATTTCTAATAATTCAAATTTGAGAAGTACTACATTAAAAAAATTACATACTTGCTCAGCCAAGTGAAAAATAGCAAAAGTGGCTCCAGATAGACATACCCTCATCTTTTTGCAATTTCTTGTACAATAGGTTGAAAAGTAATTTTATGTTAACCATGGAATTAAACAATTGTGCTGCCTCCATAGACACTGGTTTTCTTAAACTTTATATATACATATACATATATGTATATATAAAGTTTAAATATATATATATATTTAAATTTTCATCAAGAGACACGGGTACTGAGAAACCAAACCTGAATGGATTTAGAGAGGAAATTGTAGTGGAGAGTTATGCCCTTGGAACTCGAAAAATCATTTTGAAGAGTGAAAGGTTGGAGTCTTGTCATTTCTCATGAGTTGCATCTATTTAGGGCAAAGGAAGGTCAGAAAATGAGATTAGAAGAATGTACACTCTCAGATATGTACAAAATTTGGCTATATATGGAAATTGGACTAGGAGTTTTGCAAATGAAACTACCATCCTGCTATGAATATGAAAAAATAACTTGGACGACTTCCATGTTGCCAGAGAGTGGCGTCACAGGATATACTTTAGTCAAATGGACAAATTCAATTTATTATTAACAATGAAAACTAGGGTCATCTAAGTTCTGATGGTTAAAATTTACACTTTTGGGAAATTAAAAAAATATACATAAATACTTGAACAAGTGACTGTCTCAGAGATCCTGTTTCTTTTAAAACCATTTAAAGGAAATAATAACCAGTATGGTGTGAGTCCCAATATAGTATTTTTTCTACATTTTCTCTGATTTAACTTAAGATTGGGTAAGATTGTCACTTGGCTCATAGTAGTGTTCCATATATGTGTGTTGAATATTGAAAACATCCAAAATGTATTTGAAGATATAGTTCATTTAAGAATTATTTGGTAAATCTAAGTGAAAATAAATTGTAACTCCCTAATCTTTTTTCCACCACTTCAGTTATCTCGCAATGTTGGCCAAAACAAAGCCCAAATAGCTATAACTTATGAAACATTTCTAATATCTGGTGAGTGTTCCAAAAAAAGTTTTTAAGTATTAGCTCAGTTAATTGTCACAACATCACCGTGAGGTAAGTGCTATTATTATTACTCCCATTTTAGGGATTAAAAAAAAAAAGAGAGAGAGAGAGAGCATGGAGAGGCACAACTTTTTGCATTTAAACCCAGGTCACCTGCAATGAAGCCTGCATGCTATAAAGTACCATGTTTTACTGTTTTTCCCTGTTATAGCTTTACCTGTTTACCAATCTTACATGCAAAGTGATGGCATTAGTGCTTTGAGGTCCTGATAGGCAGCAAGAGAGACTGAAATTCAAAAAACATTCTCTTTTCAACAGTTTGCCTGACACACCAAGAACAAACTGTGAGAGGATATGCCTTTCAGCCAGTTCTTTTTGACTTTTCCTAATTGGAGGAAGACAAAGCGATATTGCTTGTTTTCTTTCTTTCCTTTTCTATCATTTGAAAAAAAAAAAAAGGGAGAATCTTTATCTCATATGTCATTTTGGCATTCTTATATCATTTTTCTAATTACTCTAAAGTTGAGAGAACATAAACATATAAGAATCACTTGTCAGGTAATTATAGTAATGTGACTTTTCCTTTATTTTTACTCTTCTCTTTAGTTTTCTTCAAAGTCTAATTTTTTATGATGCTGACCTCAACTCTCTGTCCTCCAAAATGAAGCAATTTAAGGTGTCATTTTTATAAATATTTTAAAGCTTTTCAGCACAATATTTTGAATTATATTTTTAAAAATCTGAGACTCAATTTAAAAAAACTGTTAAAGATCATATCTGCAGCTTATGCATAGGAGAAATACATAAACATATTTAGTGAGTGAAGTCACTCAATCGTGTCCAACTCTCTGTGACCCCATAGACTATAGCCTACCACACTCTCCATCCATGGGATTTTTCCCGGCAAGAGTACTGGAGTGGGTTGTCATTTCTTTCTCCAGAATATCCTCCCAACCCAGGGATCGAACCTGGGTCTCCCACATTGTAGGCAGACACTTTTACCATCTGAGCCACCAGGAAAGTCATGTTTAGTGCATCAGTTCAGTTCAGTTCAGTTGCTCAGTTGTGTCCGACTCTTTGTGACCCCATGAATCACAGCACGCCAGGCCTCCCTGTTCATCACTATCTCCCGGAGTTCACTCAGACTCATGTCCATCAAGTCCGTGATGCCATCCAGCTGTCTCATCCTCGGTCGTCCCCTTCTCCTCCTGCCCCCAATCCCTCTCAACATCAGAGTCTTTTCCAATGAGTCAACTCTTCGCATGAGGTGGCCAAAGTACTGGAGCTTCAGCTTCAGCACCATTCCTTCCAAAGAAATCCCAGGGTTGATGCCCTTCAGAATGGACTGCTTGGATCTCTTTGCAGTCCAAGGAACTCTCAAGAGTCTTCTCCAACACCACAGTTCAAAAGTATCAATTCTTCAGCGCTCAGCCTTCTTCACAGTCCAAGTCTCACATCCATACATGACCACTGGAAAAACCATAGCCTTGACTAGACGGACCTTAGTCGGCAAAGTAATGTCTCTGCTTTTGAATATGCTAGCAGATGGCTGCAAGAGCCGGGCCAGCACACTAGGCACGGCCAAGAGGAGCTACCCCACGTGCGAGATCAGGGGCCGCAGCCTAGAGTACCAGGCTGCTACGGCGCAGGAACAGCCGAGAGGAGCTACCCCGCGTCTGGGGTCAGTGGCAGCAGGCAGGAGGCACCCCACGCCTGAGGTCAGGGGCCGTGCCGGGAGGAGCTACCCTGCGTTCAAGGTCTGGGGCAGTGTCCAAGGTTAGGGGTGACCAGGAGGAGGCACCAGACATCCGAGGTCAGGGCGGTGGCTGAGTGGAGCTACCCCGCTTCTGAGGCCAGGGACGGCTGAGGGGAAAAACCCCGTGACCATGTCCGAGGTCAGGGGCGGCCGGGGGAATACCCCGTGTCTGAGGTCAGGGGCGGCCAGAAGAAGCCACCTCGTGCTTGAGGCCAGGGGCGATGACACTGAGGAGACATCGAGAGCCCGAGGCCAGGGGCGGCAGCTGGGAGGAGCCTTGTGCCTGAGACCAGGGGTGGTAACCCTGAGGAGCCACTCCGAGCTCGAGCCTGAGGCCAGGAGAGGCAGCTGAAAGGAGCCACTGACACCAGAGGCCAGGGCTGGTGGCCGGGAGGATCAACCCAAGGAGCACTAGCTGCGCAGGAGCAGAAGGGCTTAGAGGAGCTATCCCACATTGAAGGTCAGGAAGGCCATGGTAAGGAGATACCT